>OZ020525.1:11491091-11537048 GCA_963971425.1 Bryoerythrophyllum caledonicum | reverse complement strand
AATTGTGTTTTCTGCCATCAAAATGGCCCCGTCACAGTAAAGTCACGATCCGTCACAATGTCATGCCGTCATTGTGTCGTGACATTGTGACGGAAATTGTCCCCGTCACGACACAATAGACAACCCTGGCCTTGCCAAGGCATGTCTATGGCAGGCAATTAGAATGAGTTATAGGACTCTTGTTCTTCCAGGTTCTTTGACATGATTTGAGTGGTACGGTTGCTTCAAACTTCTCAGAGGCAACCGCCAGGTTATATTGTAGAGAACGTCCGAGTGGTAAGTAGTTTGAGGTGCAGGACATTGGAAAGTATGCACCGCATCTACTAGACTTTGGGTTTGTCAGTGTTAATTGATGCGGCTGCAATGGGTTCAAGAGCACATCAACCACTCTTGTGGTGAACAAACCTGGCACCGGCAGAGTCGCTACAGTCCGCGGTGGGTCGCATTAAACGGCCGGATGTATATGTGAGTGATATTTTGGACCCCACAAGACACCACGCCGCGTATATTACGTTGACTAAAGACCATTAGCGGTGGTTTACGGCAAGGGGGAACCACGTAGGGCCTTGCCTTCGTTGGTTAGCTTTGCACGGTCATATGCTTTCAAGGATAATGGACCTGGGCTTGTATGGGATTCATTGTCACAAGAGATGGTGGAGCCTAATGCAAATGAGCGGGAGAAAGCCATGGCTTTCCCACTGGCACCACTAATGTGCATGGGATTTCAGAACCACAGAGACGGTTTCTACTTGATCAGACAATGGATTTAAATTACTTGACTTGGATTGTATCGTTGGTGATTGCCGAATAGAAACGTTTAGCTTCTAGCTAGACTAGTTATATGGGTTATTACGAGTTGAGGGCGGCAAGAGAACCACTTGCCTCTATCAGGGTGACAAGCAAAGTGGTTGGGGGCGAGAGGGCCTTTGCACCTTATCCATGGAATATGTGGAGTACCGCAAATATTTTTGCGACCACTAAAGCAACAAATCTTCACTACGGAGGAGAGAACTGGAATAAAGGAAGCAGATTGGCTCACCAAATGATAGATTTGGAGGATGTTGTAGAGAAGATCTTCATGGAATAACACACAGCTCTTCACATGGAAGAAATTGACAAACTGGGTCAATTGGAAGGACTTGGGAGCATTATTGGGGAGGAAGGAGAGGAGTCTCTTTTACATGTGATTCAATAGTAACTAAGGGTGGAAAACCCTGCTCCAAAGGAATCGAAAGAGGTGGTAACTCAGGACTCTTATAAACCACCACTAGGCCTGGCGGATGGAGCAGTGGAGGTGGAGGAACATGACTTCCTAAAGGAGTATTTAGATTGTTTTGCTTTCAGATTACATGATTTGAGAGTGTTGAAGGGGGAAGAAGTACGTATTAACTTAACCAAAGAAGCACCAATTTACCGAAAGCCATACAAGTATAGCGACATAGAGCGAAAGATGATTTGTGCTCGCACAGAAGAATTGTTGGCTGCAGGATTGATGGAGTTGGCTCCATCAGATTGTGATTATGCATCAGCAGCGGTTATGCCATCTAAGAAGGAAATTTATCGTAATTAGACTGAGAAAAGGATGTGTGAGGACTATAGGAGAATTAATAAATTCATTAAGTCAAACCGTTATGCCATGCCAACTCCGGAGAAGAACTTTGAGGCCATTGGTCATGCCAAAATATTTAGTACGTTGGATTTATGCTCCGGGTACCACCAGATTGGATTGAGAAGATGAAGACAAGGAGTAAACCGCGTTTTGGGGCAATGACAGAGATGGGAAGGACCGGTTGTTTTATTGGAAGTTTTTACTGTTTGGATTGAGGAATGCTCTAGCAGAATTTCAAAGGATTATGGACAGAGTGTTCTCGGGGTTGGATTTTGTAAAATGCTATATTGATGACATCATTGTCTTTAGCAGGAATCGAAAGCAACATAGACTACACTTGATGGAGGTTTTTGCTAGATTGAGGCTCCATGGATTGAAGATGCACCCTGGTTAGTGCAAATTCTACTTTGATCGCATTGAATATTTAGACCACATGATTTATCCAAGTGGATTAGGTGTGGTAGCTAGCGAAGTAGAAGTACTAATGTCTATTCCTAGACGACCAGATGTTAGTAGGTTGAAAGCATTCTTGGGGTTGTATAACTATTATAGAAAGTTTGTCAAAACTTTCAATGCTATTGCCAAGCCATTAACCATGTTGACAAGGAATGATCAACCTTGGATCTGGGGAGATGAGCAAGAAGCGACCTTTCAACAATTGAAAGACCGATTGGCATCAACACCAATACTTCAGAGGTCTATAGTAGGAAAGACGTACCAACTACACACAAATTGGAGCCCGTTAGGAATTGATGCGGTATTGAAGCAAATGGATGATGACGGCAAGGAATTTGTGATTGCGTATGCTAGCCGGTCCAACAACAACATGGAGGCTCAGTATAGCTCGTATAAAGAGGAATGTTTGGCAACCACATGGGAATTGCTCATTTTTTGTGTTATCTTTATAGTAATGAATTTTCCTTGGTTACAGATCATTAGCTTTTGAAATGGTTGATGGAGTCTGATAAATTGACAAGAAAACTAGCACGGTGGGCCTTGATGTTGATGGAGTATGACTTCAAGGTGGTTCATAGGGCAGGTTTGGTAAATATGAATGCTGATGGCCTTAGCCGCAATCCAATTCCAAACCAAGAGGATGATACAGGTGCTAGGTGGCATTCTGAGGGTGAAACCGATCTGTTGCTAGGTTGACATTATTTGGTCTTTCTAGAGATATTGGCGATGAATGGAGACACCATCGAGGAGCTATTGTGGCCACAATAGATGAAGATGGATGTGAAGAGTTTGGGGGCGCCAAAGATATCTATGAACATTGAAGATACGAATGTGATGTAGTTTTTGAAGGATGGAGAGGTGGTGGCTTCATGGTCTCATAAGGAGAGAGATCGGGTTCTATAGCGAGCTAAGAAGTTTGTGTGGGAGATGACTCACCTTATGAGATTGTGGCCAGATGATACTAAAAAGGTGGTAGCAATTCCAATAGAAAGAGTGAAATTGATTAAGGATATACATGAGGACCATGGACACTTTGGAGTGCGGAGGACTTATAGTCTACTTCAGATTTACTATTGGTAGCGTAGAATGCAATCCCAAGTACAAGTTTTGGTGGCACGGTGTATGGTGTGTGACCGTGTACGAGCGTCTTTTAATGCTCCGATGCCACAATTACAACCATTGCCAATTATGGGCTTAGGATGTAAATGGAGCTTGGATTTTGCAGGTCCATTGCTAGTGACACTTCGATACAACAAGTATGTATTGGTAATCATTGAGCATTTCTCGAAATGGATAGAGTTGGTGGCATTGCCTGATAAGTTCAGTGAAGGGGCTGCTTATTCGTTTCTTGACCGTATTGTAAGTCGCTTTGGAGCTCCAGCAGAGGTACTCACAGACCAAGGGAGAGAATTCTTGGGTGAGTTTGAGACGTTGTATGAGCAAGCAATGATTGATTATCGCACTACTTCAAGAGATCACCCCGAAGCAGATGGATTGGCGGAGCGCATAGTGCAAATCGTCAAGAGGGGGCTTCGGAAATACAACTTGAAGAAAGAACACCACCAGGATTGGGATTTGCAGCTACTGTGGATAGCAATGGGCTATTGGTTTAACAAACAAGCGTCCTTGGCATCTTTTTCACCTTACTATCTATTGTTTGGAAGGCACCTAGTTTTACCGAAGGCCATTCAAGCAGATGCTGACACCGTGTTGACTAACATGGACAATCCAAACACGTGAGCTCAAGTGTGTGAGCAACGTGCAGATTTGTTCAAAAGGGTGATGCCTATGGCATTGGAAAACCTCTCCATTGCTCAACATCGAGATACGTTGCGCTATGCTACAATACGGGGAGGTGGTTATTGACCGTAGGTGCAGCGTTTCACGCCTGGAGACGATGTGTATTTGCAGCAAGTAGCGCCCACTACCTTAGATGTGGCAGCAAGAAGGGTAATTTTGAGAGTTCGTGAGGTGAAGGACTCACGGGTGTTAGTATTGGAGGTCGTGATGGTAAGATGTGGAAGGATCGCACGTGCAATTGTGCGCCTCACGACTTGCCACACATTGATGAGAGTACACCTTGGTCTCTCTCATATATCTGTTGGATTACGTTGTCGGTTGTGTGGTAGTGCCAAACAGGCAACCACAATGGTTATTTGTGACTTATGTTCTACGGAGTGGCATTTAGAATGCTTAACTCCACCTCTTTTGGAGATACTAGTGGGTCAATGGTCTTGTCCTGAGTGTTTAGCACCTTGAGGGTCTGAGTAGACAAAGTCTAGCATTTAAAATGTGTTTGAGGTGATTAATGATGGGGCTCTATTTGCACCCAACCTACCCTTTGTTTGTTGAGTCTTTTAGCGTCTTTTCATGTGGACCACATTGATTCGATGGTTTTGAAAGGTTTTCATTCAGTGTTATCATTCAGTTTACACATAATATTATAAATTGTGTGGTTCGCCGGTGTGAAAGGGGCTTCAATACGGGCGAAGGAGGCAATTAGAGGGGTACTTGTAGACCGCTTACTACTTCTTGGTGTACGAGATTATGAGTCATTTATTTCTTTTTCCTAAGTCTTGATTGCTGACAGTGTGTAAGTGTGTATTGTTTTATTGTTTAATAGAGGTAACGGTGGTGGTTGTGTCACCGTTACTCTCAAGTTGTCTCTGACTTAGCGCTCTTACTTGATTAGCACGGTGTTATCTTGGCACGATGCGGTTGTCACGACAGCTGTCAAGTTCGGCGGGTTGGAGGGTTTGTAGAGGTTGGTTTATGCGTTATAAACCAACTAGGAGGTTAAGCGGCCAAGGGAAGACCTAGATTCTAGCTCTAGTTATTAATTAGAGTTAGTATTAGAGTCTTTTGACTTTTAGGGCATTGGTGGTGTGCACCTCGGGCACCTCCAAAAACTTTTGCTAGGACACTCAATTGAATATGAGATTTTCTCTACTTGCAAGTAATATTGTTTCCCTTCACATTGTCAAAAAGAAATTCTTGTCTTTAGTGAAAAATAGCATACCAACCCACGTCAAACATTTTCACACATTGTCACTCATTGTTTGGCAACTTACCAAACAAACTTCTTCTTTTCCACATAAAACCTGGATATCTTAAAAATTTTCACATTTTATTTTTTCCACAACAATATGTGGTGTAAACCTTCTTGTTGACCATTCGGATTATCAATCTAAAACATATTAAGTTCACAAAAAATCAAAGTGTGAATTGGCAAATTTCGAACCTCCACTCCCTGCACAATTGTTTTGAATAGGCTACGCCCGTCCTCTACCTCTAAAAATTGGAGTATATGGAACTAACATCATGCTTAACAAGATGGTAATGGATTTAGACCTTGTGTAGTGCAAAAATTTGACCCCAAGTGAAGCCAAAGTCTGCTAACCCACTGAACGTAGGGAAGAAAATGAACCATTGGCTTGACTTCAACCACTATAATCTTTCAATCCGTGCGGTCAAAAATTATGAAATTTTGTGAGTATATTACTTAATAAGTCTTAATTGAGATCCTTCGATCAAAACTAGAAATCAAAGTTTTTGTTTCCTTCGCTGTTCATTGCACTAGAATCCAACAATTGTGAAGTGTTTTAGGTGTAAAATTGTCATGGTACTTAAGGGTTAAGTGACTGGACTTGATTGGTTTGACTCAGCGTCGCTAGGAGATGCTCGGAAGATGGAAACAACCCAAGCAGAATGAACGCAAACACACCGCCACCAACACAAACTCACCCCACATGCAAACAACATCGCACCCCCAACGGAACATCCACAGCACCTCGCAAGCTGCGCCAACTCAGCAGCTCCACAATCACCACTATTCCACTCCTCCCTCCCCGTCCGCCACGTGGCTCACTCAACCAAACATACTCCGCCACGTGGCACACTCAACCAAATTGCGGCAATATTCCCACCTCCAAATTCAAAATGTTCCCACCTACTAATCCAAAATGTATCCTCTAGACACATGTCCCTCGTCCCGGAAAGACCTCTTCAGCGGCTTTTATGACCCTACCAGGATGGAATGGCTACACTATCTACGAACGTGCAGAGATGACGGCCACGTCGCTTCCAGCCGACCGCTGGCCCATAAGAAGGCCGCTCCTCGCTTCTGCTCTTGACACCAGACGCAACAGTCGAGTAGCAAACTCACAGCGACCCTCCGCTTCCGTCTCTTCGCTCCTGTCACCATGGCGGCCGCTACGTTCTGCGAGATCTTGATCGCCATTCTCTTGCCTCCGCTCGGAGTCTTCCTCAGATATGGCCTTGCTGTAAGTTCTTTCGGACGAGAAACCAGTGGTTGAGTTGTTCTCTTGGTCGGTGCATGCTTCTTCTCTTTTGCCCTCTGGGGTGGTGACTTTTAGGAGGGTGTTTGGTTTGTTTTCATGAGCTTACATGCACTTGGTTTTTCTTTTGCAGATCGAGTTCTGGATCTGTCTTCTGTTGACAATCCTGGGGTATATTCCCGGGATTTTGTACGCGCTCTACGTGATCGTGGCTTAAGCACAGGAGAGGCTTGTAGCTTTTTTTTCTGGGACTTGGGGAGTTTGTAAGTTGAAGTGACGACTCATGTGCAGCAAGGATGATTTCAGATTGTTTGCTTACAATTTTCAGAAGGGTGGGGGTGGTTTCGACTTATAACACTGTACAGTGAATAACATAATCCAAAGATCTTTTTCTATTTGCACTCCGAGTATGAGCATGAGATACTTTGGTTGAATTGAGACTGAGTCTGTCCGTCCTCCACCTTTTGCTTATTCGAGATGATTCCATGAAGCTTGAAGCTGTTAGCGTGTGAAAATCACTCTTGTACATGTATAATTAACTACTTGGCATGTGATTTTTAAATGACCATATATCCACACGTCGGTCTATGATTGATTCTTTGATCTTAGAGCTGATAATGACTCATACTGCCGTGTTATGTGAAAAAACTCCATCTGTGATATTCAATCTATTTTTGGTGTGACTACCTGTGTGCTGTACTTTCACCTGTGTTCCCATTGTTCGTCAAGCTCAATGTGGAGCTCCAGAACACGGCCATTGGAGCATGGAAGGAAAGCACCGCTTCAAACAATTCCACGACTGTTTCTATTATACTGATCAGTTTTTGCCTATTTTGTGTGCATAGGACGGGTAAAGGTGTGGAAAGGTGAAGTTTCCACAGTGAAAAGAGTAAAGGGAGATGTACCACACGCTGAACATGACATTGTCTTACTTTTGTTTTGATGCTTGAACTGGAGGAGGACTGGGAACACGTTTGTCGCAAAATTCCTGTGTACTATGTTTTTTTAAAGTGATGTTTTAGGTTCTTGAAAACATTTTTAAAATACTTTTAAAAAATCACTTTAAGAAATGTTTTTATTAACATACTATGTAGCAAAGTGACAACATTGGACTGACAAAGTCAGTAAGGAACCTACTCTAGAGAACCGTAATAGGCTCTTTGCTTGGGCTGCCTGAAGTGTAAATCAACTTACTACTATAGTCAACTCCCTCTACAACAGCCTTGTTTGTCTTACCAAATTTTGCCATTATCTATCAAGTTCACCCCTTCTAATTGTTATCTACCATAACAATTAGATAGCTCCCTTTATAATAGTATTTGGGGTGTTTTAACAGATGCTCTAGTAAGGTGGTGAGTATATCATCTCAGAAAATTTCTTGTCCACCTTTGTAGCATTTGCATATGAAGATAAACCCTTAAACGTTGGGGTGACCAAAATCTGATTGATGGAAGAATGTAAAATGCTCCCATGTGATGATAAAACATTACTTTCATCCAAGTTTTTGTGAAGGTGTTGTCAATGAATGCATGTACCAAATGCACTGTAGATACCCTTCATAGAGTGTAACTTTTTCTCTAAACAAGCAAATGTTTGTGACATGTAACTCAAAGTAGTGTATTTTAGAAACTTCTATCTTTAGCACTAAAAAAGAATTTGAGTCATTAAAATGATATTTTTTGAAATTGAATCCAACTAATGAAATGAAGTTTATCAATTCTAGTTTTGAATCCAATTCAAAAATTTGAAAATTCATAAAATTGAGTAAGTTATTGCAATTTGAACTTTGGGCCTATTACCATGAATGACCAATTTTCTAATTTTAGCTGAACATGGAAGTTTCATCTACACCATAAGTTTCAGCACAATAATGTAGACCTTTAGTGAAATTATCATATTTTTTACGCAAAATTTGTATATGATATGAACATTCTTCAAATTTTCTTCAAAAAATCATAGTAATTTGAATTTTCACAAAAAAATCTTGTGTTTTTTGTGAATGAACAAATATGTGGTGTCATCTCTGAAAAATATTTCCGCTTATATTTGATGAAGAATTAGAGCTCATATTAGAATGAAAATTGGGATTGATGGCACGGTCATAACTCCTTCCTTTAACGGTTAATATGTATGATCTTTTGGTTTACCCCTAAAGGACAGAGCCTATGACAGTGGCATCAATCCCAATTTCCATTCCACTATGTACTCTATTTCTTCATTAAATATAGATGGAAGTTTTTGGATTTGATTTTTCACGGATGAGATCACATATTTTACTTGTGTCACAAAACTTGCAGATTTTTTTGGTGAAAATTTATAGTTATTGTTATTTTCCAATGAAAAAGTGAAGAAAATCCATATCAAGTACAAAGTATGCTTAAAGGTTCTGAAAATTTCAATAGCGGTGTACATTATAGTGTTAAAATTTGAGGTGTAGATAAAACTTCCGTGTTCAGCTAAAATAAATAAATCGGTCAACCATGGTTATAGGCCCACAATTCAAATTGCAAAAAGTTATGTATTTTTATGTATTTTTCAAAAAAATTAATTGGAATGGAAACCAGACTCCATAAGCTTTGTTCATTAGTTGAACTCAAATTTGAAAAGTATCATTTTAATGACTCAAATTCAAATTTAGAGAAAAAGCTAGAAGTTTCTAAAATACACTACATTGTACATGTCACAAAGATTTTTCTCTCTAGATAAAACATGACCACTTCAATGAGGCAAGTTTCATCATCAACTATTACTTACACATTCAATGAACCCTCAAAAAAATAATTGGATGAAAATGATCAGTCACAACAATTATCATTCTTTAAATGTCATCCGAGAAGCCACTTCTTGGCTCCTCTTTCCCTAAGGGGATTGTGATAGTATGAAGCACCTGTGAGATGGATTGTTATATTCATTACTTTTGCA
Source organism: Bryoerythrophyllum caledonicum (assembly GCA_963971425.1). NCBI lineage: Eukaryota > Viridiplantae > Streptophyta > Bryopsida > Pottiales > Pottiaceae > Bryoerythrophyllum > Bryoerythrophyllum caledonicum. The sequence continues at coordinate 11,527,763 of OZ020525.1, read as the reverse complement.
CATTGTACGTTTTATATTGGACCCATTATGATGTTTGTGATTTTTTCACCAAGTATATTTCACATGTTTCACTTTATTTGACATTTAGATAATGCCTACAATTAGAGTACTTATTTTAATGCTATGTTGTAGTAGAATAGTATAATTGATACGCGTGAGTTAGGTTTTTTCTTTGAAATAACAAAACTTTGTTTTAGGTTTATTAGAATTTTTAATTTGAAAAACAGAAGATTGTTCCTTGTAAAACTCATAAATGATAGATAGTACTAAAGACAATTTAATTTATTTTTATTCTTTCCCTCATAACATTCTATACATACTTTAGTTTTTTTTGGAGGGAGGGGTTGTAATGTAATGCAACAAAGTTCAATCTAATTCATTAAAAACACATGTCTTACTAAAAGCATCTTCAATCACTTATCCAAAACAAGATGAATTTCCAAATAATTTGATTACTTGTACTTTTGAATAATCCTATAAAGTTTCATATGGATACTCAATTCAAGAAGATTTTAATTTTATATTTAGAAATGTAATGTGGCATTTTATTCTCATTGCAATCAATGTGACATTCACATTTAGGGAGACAATGCAAAAGAAATAGCTACAAGCATTTAAGAACAAGGGAGCCTACCTTTTCAAGGCAACTTTGAACTATTTTGTGAGGGCCTTTATTAAGGTTATACCTTATATATTATTCTTGAAGAGCAAAGGGGGGAGAACTAGTCCATGTAAGAACAAGTTGAGATTAAAGACAATCTAAAAGTCTAAAGGCTCCGAGAAAATTAAGGCTGCAATTGAGAAGTTCTAAATTCTGTAGACATCTTAACACGATCTCCACATATATTTCAATGAGGAGAAGGTTTTTGGATCAATCACTTCAAGCGTAATCTTTCGACAAGATTTGGGTTTTACTTCCACCTTCCAGAAAATATCAATATCTCTCGGCCACGAGTGGAAACTAGGTCTACTAAAGAATAGAGGAGCTCAAACATTATTCAAGTGGTATAAGACAAAACGGACTTGGATGTGGATGTGGTCAATACTATTGCGACTAATGATTCCTCAAGTCTGCATTGTGTCAACCACATTATCCCCTAGCAGAATTTTGTTGCACATGTTTTGAAGGTCGAGGAGTCCGACTAATGTCTTCAAATGACATATAATCTAAGGGTCTAAGAGCATCTCCATCGGAGCCCGCCGCCCTAACAAAAATGTCCGGGCAGATGGGCTCCCCATTGTGCATAATCCCGCTTCGCCAAGATATGATAGACCTCAATCAAAATTTTCAAGCCTTCAAAGTTATTCCGGTGCCATCATGTGGTAGCGTGGGACTGCAAAGAACTATCAGTTCATCCGCAAAACTTGGAGCATCCGGGAATGTAGATGGAGAACATGGGAACACGGTTAGGGAACTCTAGAACGTCATTTGGGAACGAGAAACAAAAACTAGCTTGGTGTTCTAAATTCATCTACTCCCGATGGCGATGTAAAGATGCCCCTCTAAGAAAACCGCAGGCTAGGGAAACGAAAGGGTCTCCACCCTTTCTGCTTGGGTTGGCGTGAAAGGATTGGAGTTGCTCTTAGCATTGTTTTGGTGTAGTCTATTGAGCTCAACAAAGTTCTTGAAGAAAGGAGTAGGTCACTACGTGTTCTACATACACCAACAACAAGATGAACTATCACAGTGGTAGAATCCACCATCAAGACTTCCACTTTTGTCTAGACATGACACCAAGATGGAATTCATCCATGTTCATTTCATAAACACTCTCCTGGCACAATTCACTTGCCAAGCGGGACTCGCAGAATCTGATCCTAAATTTCACATATAGGGCAACTCCCAAAACTTCATGCATGAAAAATCCCAGGGAGAAACTTTAAAAAATTCATATAGAGTTTTTGAGGAGTTTTGGACTGCCAGGCAGTCTTGAATAGCCTACGGAATGGGACCCATTGTGTATGTTATGCTAGGAGAGTTCCATTTGCGAGGACCTCCCATGAATTGAATACCCCTCTTGTAGGGTGCTCAATTCATGGGAGGCCCTCGCAAACAAGACTCTCCCTATACAATATTCACCGTTGTGTTGAGCACTTGCAGGTCGTATGTTCTTACTTGCTAGGATACCATACCACATACCTAGTCTGTTGAGAGGCACTAATCTCAGGCGGGTCAAAATCATTGCCTTCCAACGCACCAATTTCTAACTTCTGCAAAAGTAAAAAAAATGTCTCTACATCAACACTTCTAGTTAGCCATTGTTGATGGTGTTGACCTCGCTGCATATCAAGTTCTAAAGGATGCAAACAAACATTCTACGCCCCAATTTACTAAAGAAATGAATACAAGTGTGGCAGTAGGGATCGACTCTAGCAATGAAGGTGTGGTCTCAAAAACGCACTATGGTGCCTTTTCTTAGACTTGGCTACACCATTTATCTTGAGGTTGACTTGTCCATGATCCAAGAGTTGGAGCGCTACATTGAAATGTTGAACACCTTATAACCAATCCCTACCTGACCCACATGATTCCATAAAATCAAACTCCAAAAATTTAGAAAATGACCATAAGCATGATTATCTTAGCCACCAACATTAAACCCGTTACACAGGATATGCCCCCCACCTTAATAATTATTGTATGTCAAGCCCTCTATTTCATAGAATCTACCTTCAAAAGAGGGAAGTAGTCCCATACTACTATGTCCGTTGGGCATCAAAGGAGAAGAAGAAAAAAAAGTGTGGTGCACACCAACTTAGTGGTGGAACGAACAAACACTCTATTCACGCCAACCTCCAAAGGAGACCAAAGTTCTTCTTCCTTCACACCTTATTAAAACGACCCAATTATGCAACCACAAAATGCACTATAAATACATCCTATATTCTCTCAATCCACGAATATGTTTTACTCAAACCTCATGATTGATTGAAGTCCATCTCCTACAAATGAATATCGTGACAATATTTCCAATGTCCAAAGAGAGTAGCTTGTAAAAACTTCACTAAATATGATGGAATAAATATGCTACAGTTAAATGAGCCCTACAAAAGTCAAGCAATATACACCTCAAATGAATCACACCTAAAGTACCACCTTGTATTCCTACTAAACACCATCCACCGTGTTTCAAGAGGTGTTTAAGAAGGTGACTGTCCTTGCTCTTCAAAACAATTTAGTAAAGACTGTAGTCAAGAATTCCCTCACATGTGCAAAGGCTGATTTTAGAGAATATCTGCAAAAAGGAAAAAGACAAAGAAAAAAAGTAGGGTTATTTGAAAAGTCGCCTTAAGTTCTTGTAAGAGATTCTTAGGAAACAAATCAATACAATGCCTTCCCAACTCTTTAAACCTATTAGATCAATATATGAGCTTGGTGGTGAAATCATTAATCAAGTCAATGGAAGAGCTTGGTGGTCTTTAACCCTTTAACGCCAGAGAGGCCAAAAACACACTCCTCCAAAATTTCCACAGCATTTAAGGGTTAAACTTGAGGTAGAACTAGTTTGGCTACCTTGGAGAAAGAACAAGAGGTCATATTGTACCATGAATCTTGGCTGGCTTTCTCCTCTTTGAGCTCATTATAGAACTATGTAGAGCTGATTTAAATTCAAATTTAGTAATTTCAAATTAAAAAAATAGGTCAAAGCTCATGGTATCTTTGCCTCACATACTACAAGCTCTTCCATTGCTCTAATAGTAAGCTCTATAAAGCTTGCCTTAATTGCTTTAAAAGCAATGGAAGAGCTTGGTGGTCTCTACACTCAAGTTAGAACTAATTTCAAGTTTTAGGGTTTAGATTTTTAGATTTTAGGTTTAGAGTTTGGGGTTTTGAGCTGATGATAGAAATATAGAGCTATTTCGAGCTGATTCTAATGCAAGAAGAGGTCCAAATTCATGGTATCTTGCCCTCACTTTACAAATGACTCTAGCATATCATCAAAAACTTGACCTCACATGTTTTAGGGTTTAGGGTTTAGGGTTGTGAGGAGTGGACGTACATGGCGGTGCCGCAAGGTGAGGCGGTGGTCAGTGGCGAGGATCCGTGGACGTAGAAGACGTGGAGGAAGGCGTCGTGGAATTGGCCGTCGATGACGTAGAAGTTGGGCAGCCTGCGCAAGCACCGGAACCGGTTCTTGCGGTAGAACAGGATTGCGGGCTCGTTGTACGCGATCACGTGCAGGTACAACGCCTCGCACCGCGGCGTTCGCGTCGCGTGCTCCACCACCTCCCATAGCAACGCCGACGCTGCACCCACCACTCAATCAAGTGAGAAAAGAAAAAATCACACTTCAATCAGGCGTCTCTCACTCCAAGAAAGGAGAATCTAAAAGGGAAGCGTGAGGCTTTACTAATGACTGAACAATCACTTACAAACGAAACTCAACAATCACCATCTCTCCAAATATACTCACAAAGCTTGCTCACAAATAAATTCCCATGAAAGTGAGACGAGTACCGATGCCAGAGTTTTGGTATGGCTTAATGACACCCAAAGTCAATATGTAGATGAGCGTGCTATCTGATTGGGAAATTTCATGGCCCAGCATGTCAAGCTCCTGCTGGACACAAAATGCAAAAATCAAAAGTCATAAGAACATGATTTGAAACAAACTAAAGTCAGTACATTCAGATGCCAGGGACAAATTGATTATCTTACCTCACCCTCCGATGGAGTAATAACCCGGGCTGTCACAAATCCAATCAGTTCATCACAATGTGCATCTGATCTGCTTGTGTCTACAGCTGCCCATGATATGATTCCGCGCCCATCTATCACGTTCAGGAAAAACTCCTCTTCATATCTGCACAAACAAAACCCGGCTGATGTCAACTACACACATTTGTCTCTTTACGAAACTGATACAGTCTAACCTTGATAACATCACCCTTGATATTATCACCCAAACCCTGAAAACTAATGTCCCCAGTTCAAAACTCACTTGTTAACATTCCTATCTCTTGATAATATCACTTTTTTCCCTCAAAACCTGTAGTGTAAGTGTGACAATAACCAAGTATCACCTTGGCACTAAACCGAAGCTTGTATGTCCACATCTCTACAAGATAACACTCTATTGATTTATAATACTACTCTTTCCTCACTCTTAACAGCCAAGGAAGAGCTTGGTGGTGAATCCACCTTCACTTCACTCAAAGATTCAAGAGTATCTAAACTCAAGGTTCAGCTGTTGCCGTCAAGAAAAAAAAGAAAAAAAGGGAAGGTAATGGATGCTAGCCGCCTTTTTCCTGTGTGAGCTGATTGTAGAACAATGAAGAGCTAAACAGGGCTCATATTAATGTTAAGAATGCGAAAAGAGGTATGTTTGTCCCACTTCCCAAGTAACTTCCATCCTCTTAAAAAAATAAAATAAAACATAAAACAACGCTTTGTCTCATCACTTGACAAGAATACTTGAAAGAGTGAGTGGAGAAGTAGACGTGACTGATTTCTTACCGGATAGGAAACAATGCCTGATGAATTTCCTGCAGCACTTCCAGGTCTGATGGGCGAATATGCCGGTACGAAATGGTGGGGCGGTGATTGATGACCGGCACTCTTGGGGGCACAACAACATCTGCCAGTGGGTCTTCCAAATCCCCAGGTGCAGCAGCAGCAGCAGCAGCAACAGACACAAGCTGCTTGGTTGCAGCATCATGGCCGTCATGGATACTCCGGCTCACCTCGTACAAAGGATAAAGCTCGTGTTGCTGCACAACCACACACCCATCATAGAAAACTGTTTCTTAACATAAAACAATAAAATAATAAAGGTATGGAGGCCAACTCTCAAACAAAGCGAAAAAACCTGTTTCTTTTTCTTCATAAGATTTCATGTCTTCGACGAACATAAAACGCCACAACCATGAAAAGAAAACCCTAGTTGAGACAATAATCACAGACTAAGGGTTCATGTTCATTGTTTGCGACATCTGGAGTTTAGGCAACGAATTCCACAATCTTCACAACAGACGTCAAAGTGTGCAGCTCTAAATCGTTGACACAAAACTCCTGCCGGTGACCTCACCGACAACAAAAGAGAAAACACCCAAGTTGTACCTGGTGAGCTCCATCCATGATGAGAAGGAAAAAGCCATCAAAACCCTACGGCACTCGAAGCTGCGCCATCACCATCGTCAACATGTACTACTACTATTACAATCACACACACAAGAAGAAGAAGATCATATTAAGAGTTTGTAGGGATCTAGATAGCGCATACTACTCTACTGTTGTTCTCACCCACACAAGAAAGAAGAAGTGTGGTGGTAGTAGCGTTTATATTATCATATAAAAGTTATCTGTTGAGGTAGTTCTCTTACATAAACCACAGGGGACCTAGACAATGCATACTACCCTTAACCCTCTTAGGATGGCTATGGCTGGTCAAGAAAACGGCTGAATTGCGCACGGCCACACCTCAATTCAGCAGGCGAAACCAAATCGGAAAAGGCAAATGTAGACATATAAGGATTGCGGAGTTGAAAGGCATTGCTGTTTAAGGGTTAATGCCTCCTCCTTTTGAAGAGAAAATCATAACACTCTTATGATGGATGGAGCTAGCTCTCAACTCTACTATGGTTTGCTTGAATCCATACAAGTTGGGCAAACACCATAATCATCCCACAACAACTTCCTTGTCACTGTTTGCACTCCCATCATTGCAGCCATGGGAGTTGGGACTCATTATTAGCTGGGTAGTGGTTTTTTCAAGAATATTTGGGTCATCAATTGGTTTAGGAATGATGACTTTGACTTGTTGAGGTAAAAAGCGATTGATTTTTTTTCTTTTTTTCCTTTTGGTCTTTTGGATGCTACCTTTTTTGAATTTTTTGTTATCCATGTACTTAACTCGGACCAAGTGTCCCTAGGGGGACGGTTTTGATTTTGGGCAGGTTCCTAAAAATTAAAAAATAAATATATTTTGGGATATATATATATATATATTCTAGATTGTCCTTGATAAGAGCTTTGTGGGAGGTTTTTTTTTTTTTTTTTTTTTTTTTTCTTCTTTCTGAATTCATGATTTGAAAGTTAGAACCACTCAAAGTTACAAATGGAGATTCCATGTAGCTCCAATTTTTTTGCTAGAAGCTTCTATTGACATAGAGATTTTTCATAGATGTAGAGAACATCACTTTCTTCGAAGATGTCAAAAAAACTCTTGTCTTTAGTGTTAGAAAATATTTTACTCAAGTCAAACATTTTTACACATTTCCGGCAAGCGGGGAAAAAAACGTCTTCTTTTCTATATAAAACCTAGCGATCTTCATATTTTCCACTTTTTATTTTTTACCCAATATGTAACAAAAACCTTCTTATCCATTTGGATTTTTGTTTTTTAACAAATTTAGTTCACAAAAAATAAAAATAAACGTGAATTGGCGATTTTTTAACCTCTACTCTATGCACACTTGTTTTGAATATGCTACACCCTTTCTCTACCTCTAAAAATTGGTGTATAAGGAAATAACATCATGCTTAACTCAATATTAAAGAATTTGACCTTATGTAGTGCAAAAATTTGATACCAATTGAAGTCAAAGTCTGCTAATCTACTCAACCTAGGGAAGGAAATGAACCATTTTCTTGGCTTCAAACACTACAATCTTTCAATCCGTGCGGTCAAAGTTTTTGAAATTTTGTGAGTATTTTACTTAGTAAGTCTTAATTGATATCCTACAATCAAAACTATAAATATAAGGTTTTGTTTCCTCCCTTACTCATTTCACTAGAATCAACAATTTTGACGTGTTTTTGGTGTGAAATTGTCACAGTCCTTTCGGGGTTAAAAAAGCGTTTGGGTCCTTGTAACAAGGTGTGTGTGTGTGTGTTGTAGATGTCACGAACCCCCTTGTAACCAACCACATCCATAATCAACACCTATAAAATTGAAGTATATCCAACTCACTTCCATCCCATCACCACCCATTCAAATCCAAATGGAGGTTTGCAATTAGTTAGGATCCCTTACTTATGGGGGGTACCTATTGGTGGTCACCAGCTAATCATGGCAGAACACGTTGAAAATTCATAACTAATTCACATTTCATCATAAATATATGAAATTACTTGGATTGAAATTGTAATTCTATTCACTAATAGTGAAAAATAAATGCAGTATTATTTACTCTCTCCATGTATACACATTTCTTAACTTGTCGGTTATAGGGTCTTACCTTAAAGTAGGGTTCCGGTGAAAGTAGGGTTCCGGTGCATTGATGGGATTGTGGGTGAAACAATCCACATGTCATTGAGGTACAGTAATATGAAAATTTGCTTTGACTGGATGTGAGTCAGTATCATATTCTGTTTTAGTTTGGCTATGTCACAGTGCAACATTGTTGTATCCATGACAATTTTATCCAATGGGATGGGTTTGAGCTGGTTGGCAGGATAATTCTGCCATTGAAGTTATCACATCCCTATTTGATCTTTGAAGTTGTTCTTCACTTCGACCAATTGATGTTTATTAAAGACGTAAGGGGCGCTTTACACTACGGACTATGGAGATTGACCACGGCCCTCTAAAATTTGTGATTGGCCAAGGAAGTTGTCTCGATCCGAGTTCCCTTTACACTACCTTTAAAAAAGGAGATTGACCACGGAGTTTGAGGTTACCTAAGTATGTTATTTTTTGCCCAGTGGATAATGTGTCTTGGTCCAACCGTTTTCCGTTGGGTCTAGGCAAATAGGTCGACTTGACGGAAATCAAGGGGACCGTTGGGCTGAAAATCTATGATTGGTTGAATTTTTATTTTTTTTTGTATTTTTTTTTTTCCCCGGGTTTGTATATATACATTAAAAAAATCAGCCCATACTTGTCCCGGTCCAAACCCACTTTACACTATGAGAAGTGACCAAGACACTCAAAAAATGATTTTTCATTTTTCATGGTCACGGCTCTAGACCAAGAGCCGTGACCATGAAAATAAATGATTTCTCTTGGTCAATCCTCATGGTCCATAGTGTAAAGCACCCCTAAGCATGTTGATAGACATCTATTGTTGTTGCCTAAATCACACATCTCTTAAAAATACTGGAGTGATGGAAATGGTAGATTTAAGCATCAAAATAATGATGTCCTCATTGTGACCGTGTGAATAAAGGGTATGTTGGGGATAGCACTACTATTTAAGTCACTAGGACCTAGATAACGCACAATTCTCTCAATGCCTCTTTTAGGTGGATTGAATTCTTGAGGATGATGCTTCAAAAAGGTGTTGATGATATTGATCATTATAAGAAGCACCGCTTATTTCAATGAGCAAAACGATAGAGTTTTCCTGAAAGTGCTTCCCAAATGAGCAAGTCAGGAGGAATATGGTGCCAAAGAGTATGAGATGTATAAACGGAAAAAAAAAGCATGAGGAAATTTCATATCGACTTTTTCTACACCAATGAAATTCTTTGCAATCGATGTTCTTGGACCCTACCCCATGCAAGCTAAAGCTCCCCCATAGTACCCTAAGTTCTCACAGGGTTGACCAATAGTTCCCCCAAACCTTTCCCAAGGCAAGCCACCATGTGCATGTGGTCCCGGTTACTAACATAAGATCCTAAGATTCGGGGTACCTATCCAGTGTATTTTGGTGACTTTCAGGAAACTCAAATGACAAGATGCGATTGGACCTCCCCACCGCAGAAATATTCCCCACTCCAAAGAGTGTCAGGATGGCATTGGGAGGCCATTCTAGGGAGGATATCGTGAGTTTTGCATACACGCCAAGGGAGTTTTGATCAAGGAATTGCTAAATCCGGGGTGCCTACATCGGAATCTGCGAGGGAGGGACAACATGTGGACATTGAATTGTTAGAATGGCAGGCGGGGCGGCAACAGCCCGACCGGCCTTGCATCCACCATGGGTCGCACGGGTGAAGCAGTGCGGGTGCTCTAAGGGAATCCTTAGAAGAGAGAACCTTCAAAACTCACTTTTATTGTAGATCTCTAAAATGTTGTTGGAGCTTTATTACTATTCCCTCACTTCACGTGGAACCTGGCTTATCTTTTTAACCAAATGCAACTCCTGCATACGCTTTAGCTTAGCCCCCTTTCTTCCCTTGACAGGAAACAATGCACACCAGCCCTTTGTTTTTACAATGAATCCGTGATAACTTTTCCGCACAAATGGCAATAATATGGTCATTCCAAGAAGAAAATCCTCAGTGCATACAAACTGTTGCAACTATAGTCACTCACACACGTCACTTGTCTGTTCAAAATCATTGAAAAAAAACACGGTTTGTGGTGTACCTAATATTGTACTTGAATACATGTGATAAAGTAGTTATTTTTGGTATTTGAGGAGGTTTACTGGGTCCTTATGGTAAAAATACCATAATCAACCCTGCATTTGAATTGTCCCTCATTTCTTAAATAAAGTTTAATTTCATTTTCTAAAAGTGGAAAATCAAAATCCCTATCTTTTGTTGTCAATATTTCAGCTTAACCCTTAAAGGTTTGTGGGGACCATATATACGGTCATGTTTTTTACTCATTGAATACAAAAAATGTATTTATATTTAGTAAGACTCACACCTTTGAATTGAAGACTCTTTAACTAACAACTTTCATTTGGAGGTCATTTCAATATCTAAACCTTATCATGTTCAAATACAATACCATACATGTAGAATACATGACCATTTTGCAACTTCTAAAACATGTGGTAGGTGCAATAATGATCTAAATTTGAAATATCATGTGTCATTGGATTGGGCTCGACACATATTATTGAAAAGGTGGAAAAGAGTCTTTCTGAACACTCACATGATACCAAATCACAACAATCAGTTTTTACATACGTTACATACAGTATCTTGTTGGACCAATTAATTCATTATTGACATTTAATGTTGGTGGCCACTATACTAACTATGGTAAATCAGATGTGGCTTGATGTTTGTTGTTGCTTCGTACACTATATAACTCACTCTAATTGCAAACAAGTTGAAATTTAGAGTATGTTAAGCAGTGAGGTAAACAATGTTAAGTTGAGCTAGGAGGTTGGAGAAACCTTACATGTAACTTCTTTTCTATTCCATGAATATACTAAACAATCTTAGATTAACACTTAGTGTTGACCACATTTAACCCTAAAGTCCCAAGAGCAAATATTTAACAAAATTTGATCAAAGTGATGATCTATGGACTAATTAGACTCTAAATTCTTGTCGGCAGCTAGTCAATGCTAAGGTAGAGGCACCCAATTCCGATCGGCCACCCAATTTTGATAAGTAGAGTATGCATGGCATGGTGCATGAAAATGGCAAATGCATGAAATGGTGCATGAAGTGACCCAAAACCGATAACTCAAAATCTGAAAACACTAGTGACTATTGGCATTGGATCATGATGTGTGCAATTTTGGGTTGCTCCACCTCAATTGAGCTCTCATTGGTGGCATTGCCTCAAAAGTTGGGCAAGGCTGATCAGCATTGGATATCCTCCATAAGTTGGTTATCCATGGCATGACTTCTCTCTTTTTACTCACTTTCACTTATTGGCATTGGACAAAGGAGGGCACTAAATCTCACCCACTCTATAGTTTGATTATAGGCTCTAGTGGTTTTTGGGCTTTTAAATTCTATGTCAATTCCAAATCTTTGAGATTAAATTTGAAAAAATATTTGTTGAGTTTCATTCCTAATTCGGCATCTTTCTACATAAATGTTTTTGACAAACAATGTCATTTGAGTCCCCAACTGGCTTAAGTGATTGGAATTGGGTACCTCTACCTTACTCCTCATTCAAAAATATTGAATTGCCATAACTTACTCAAATTTTATCCAAATCAAACATATGAGGTGTTTTTTGACTTCTACATTTTCCGTGGATGCCAAAAACCACCTCATATGCCCAATTCAGAATTTTTTGAGTGAGTTATGCACTTTAGAAGATTGCTAATGAGACACTTTTGGCAGTTGTTAGCCGGTAGCTGACCATTATTTTTGGACTTTGTTTTGTCCACATTTAGTTAGATATCTGATCAAGGCATTGTCACAACAAAACACTTCAAAATTACTCATTCTTGTGCAATGAGTACGATGAGAAACACCAACTTCTATTTCTACATTTGACCATAGGATCTCAATTAAGACTTACTAAATAACATACGTACAAAAATTCATAAACTTTGACCGTACGGATTGAAAAATTATAGTGTTTGAAGTACAGAAAACGAATCATTTTTCTTAACTACATTGAGTGGATCAAAAAATTTTGACTTCACTTGGTGTCAAATTTATGCACTACACAAGGTCTAAATTTATTACCATCATGTTAAAAATGATGTTAGTTCCTTTAACACCAATTTTTAGAGGTAGAAGAGGGGTGTAGCATATTCAAATAAATTGTACAAGAAGTGGAGGTTCAAAAATTGCCAATTCATGTTTTATTTTTTTGTGAACTAAATAGAATGAAATCCAAATGGTCAATAAGAAAGTTTACAATGTATACCACATCTTGTAGTAGAAAAAATAAAAAGTGAAAATATGAAGATCTCTAAGTTTTATGTAGAAAAGAAGAAGTTTTTTAGGTACCTTGCCAACAATGTGTGACAACGTGTGAAATTGTTTGACTTGGGTGAATGTGTTATTTTTCACCAATGACAAGAATTTTTTTTGACAATATGACAGGAGATAATATTACTTGCTAGTATTGAAAATCTCACATTTAATAAAGTGTTATAGCAAAAGTTTTTGGAGTTGCCAAACATGCCCGCTCTTGAGACGTTTTTCTTGTAAGATGGCATAGCTTTTCCATTGAATGTCGGATTTAGGGGAAAAAATTGAACTCACACAAAGCTTTTAATAGTGTCCATCTAGTGCAAAAAATTCAAAAAAGAACGCTGTAAATTGACATTGTAGGAGCCTACCCAAACCTTCAAGAGTCTTTTAAGGGGACTCTTCGGACTTTAGGGGTTAAGCCAATATTGATATTTAGTGCTTGTGTTTGTATCTAGTGTTGTCAACACTAAATACCATAGTTAGTACAAAACCTTGGTTGACAATTAGAACTGTGACATTTTTTAGAGTATTGGTTTACCAAACACAATTAAATTGTTGTCCCTGTCCAAACAAGGACATTTTAAAATTTTGTTTTATCTTATTTTAGAACCAAATACGAACATTTTTTCTAGGGCTTTAATAATTTATGGGTGAAGAATATGCCCGTTAGGAAGAACTTTGACTGGGTTTGTCAATTTACAACGGATGCCATTGGTCAGCCACGAATTGTACACTTTTATAGAATAAGTACACAAAGACTTTTTTCTTCGTTATTTTTTAATGTGTTTGTCAACATGTGCATGATAGTATGCTTGCATGATCACCTTCACCTCATACAGACTTTCAACAGTATTCACCTGTAGATTCACTGTCAGGTTTTTACATACACTTATTGGACGAAAGGAGATGATTCAAAATTGGATTCTATTAGCAAGAGAAAATGGACTCTGAGGTATCTTAGAATGTGTTTTCTAATGTCTATTTTTCAAACATGCCTAATTGTAGCCTTGAAAGTTCATGTTTGGATGGTGCACATTTTTGTCATAAATATCCGATTCTTTTATATTTCTTTTAAAGATTTTTGAAGATTTACCAAGGGTTTAGAACAGGCATGTAGTAAGTACTATGGTGGTTTAATTTGTATGACATGTGTGAGTGACCGTGATAGGCAATGGATTAATAGTTTAGGTTCAATGAGGACATGTTTTGGACATTGTGCACTTTAGATAAAAATCACTTTTCAGTTTTTTTTTTTAATGCTTCCATTAATATGGTTCACTACGGTTCACTAACATTTCTTCCATTGGAATTCTAATAGATAATATGTATAATTTTTTTGTACACCATGCATCTCCAAAGAAAAGTAATTTCGGTGAAATCTTTGTGTTGAAAATAGGAAAATAGATTCATATGAAAACCTTGTCTGAGTAAAAATTTGACAAGTTCTGTAATTTGGTAGCTCTGGTTATTTGTATTCTCTTGTATAAAAAGGAGAAGTGAACAATAGGATAAGGAAAAACATTAATCATTAAAATGATGTACAAGACATTTATTTTTATCCGGGATACCATCATACAATGGTTCATGTCATGATATCAAAACAATATTCCAATTTCTTTATATCGGCCAAAGTGCTCACCACCTTTTTGCATCTTGTCCCAAAAAAAAATTCTTTTTGAATATTTCAAAATCCAAAGCCTTCTTTTGTTACAATCTTAGTAACTACTACCTAAAAGACTTTCAAGATGCCATGGAAGAGTTCTATATCATGGAAAGGCAAAGCGGTGAGTGATAACAAGGGAGACCTTCGTAGTTTTAACTTGAAATTAATAAAGTGCTTTAGGATTTGTCAAATGTGGTCCACTTTTATGAAAATTGTTGGGATTTTCTAGGCAAGCTTCTTGGAGGCTCCATGGCATTATCACAATTTCAATTATTGAAAGCCTCTACAAGTAAAATCCGTTCTCCTCCTTCACCTCCGCCACCAACGTCTTCTCCTCTTCCACCACAAAGTGCTCTTATACCAATAAGGTAACCCCCCGTAACCAACCAAAATCCATAATCAACACATATTAAATTGGATTATATTCAACCCATCCATCCCATTATGATCCATTCATTCATCCAAATGGAGGTTTGCTATTGGTCACAACCCCTTCCTTACTGCTGATGGGGGGCACCTATTGATGTTACGAGCTAAACATGACAATACATTTTGAAAAGCATAATTACTTCAAATTCTATCGAAAAATATGAAATCACTTGGATTGAAATTGTAATTCTATTAGCTCTCACAAAAAAAATTAATATGATTTCTCCTCTCCACATATGCACACTTCTTATCTTCTCGGTTAAGGTAACCCCCCTATAACCATCCAAAATCCATAACCAATAGCTATATAATTGGGTATATCCAACCCACTTACATCCTATTGTACCCATTCAACTCTAAATGGAGGTTTGCTATCAATTGCAAGCCCTTACGTTCCGTCGGTACTTATTGGGGGCACCTATTGACGGCCACCAAGTAAACATGACAGCACACTTTGAAAATTCCTAACTAACTCAAATTTCATTAGAAAAATATGAAATCACTTAGGTTGAAATTGTAAAAGTATTGCCTTTTACACGAAACTTATACGTATTATTCTTTCACCTCTCCATATATGCACATTGCTTACTTTCTTGATCACGAGAAGTTTGGTAACCCCCAAAATAAACAAGTTAAGCAATGTCCATATTCAAAGAGAACAAATAATAAATTTTTAAATCAATAATAGTCAATAGAACAAATAATAATACATTTTTTTTCTTCCAATAACAGTCAATAAAATCAAAATTTTAATCAAAGTGAATTTCGATATTTTTCTAATAAGATTTGAATTAGTTATGAATGATCAAAGTGCGTTGTGATGTTTAGCCGGTGGCCGTCAGTTGGTGCGCCCCATAAGTGCCGACCAAAAGTAAGGGATTCTGACTAATAGCAAACCTCCATTTTGATGAGTGAATGGCTAGTGATGGAATGGAAGTGGGTTGGATATACCCCAATTTTATAGGTGTTGATTGTGAGTTTTAATAAGCTCTTAAATGTCAAAATATCCCATTGTGGCTGCAGTATTCTACTTGTATGGTGTCGAATTTGTACATGATAGGGTTTAGACATTGAAATGATCCAAATGAAAGATGTTAGTTGAAGAATCTTCAATCCAAAAGTTCGAGTCTTGTTAAACTTTAATACATTTTTTTGTAGATTACAGAGTAAAATATGTGACCATATATATAGTTCCCATGGATCATTTAACCGCTAAGCTAAAGACCTAAGGCGTTTTAGCACCCAAACTCACTGAAAATTACTATTTTCAATGCGTTCAACACAAAATGCAATTAAAAATAGTTTTTACATATCTAACCATAGGATCTTGTACTATGATTGTATAAGTATATGCGGTAAAAAAATTATTTAGTTTGACCACACGGATTGAAAGATATCAACGTTTGAAGTGGGACATAAACTCTTCTTGAGGTCATACTAAACACCTTCAACAAACTTCGACCACCTTCTATGGCAACTTTTTGCACTACTGTCCATGATTTTCTAATTTTAACTTAAAAAGGATCATGTTAGGCACATGTGCACCAAATTTTAGAAGTAGAAGAAGGATAGAAGATGTCCTTAAAAATCCTGCAATGCAACTATGTGCTGAGAATCAACAATACACTTCAAGTTTTGCATATATCATATCCTTCTCATATTTTTGAAATTCAAAATCTGTACCGTAGATGCAAAGTTAATTAAACCATTGCTACACTTTTTGTTCTGTGTCATACTAAACCGCTGCACTACTTATATATACTATAGCAAAAAATTTGTAACTTTTAAACTATAAGTCAGATTTCTACAAAAATAATGTCTATGGGAAGCTAATGAAAAGTTACCCATTCAATGGAAAAAAGCTCAGAAAATTCAAGCCAAAATTTGAGAACGTGGTACCTTCCACAAATTCAAAATGTCCCCCGAGGGAACATTGGGCTTTAAATTCTTAAACTCCAGCGAGGAACCATATATACACTTAAACCGTATATACACTTGAATCCTTAAACTCCAGCTAGGAATCCTATATACACGCATGTATCTTACTCTGTAGCATACAAAAAATATATCAAACTTTAACAAGACTTACACCTCCAATTTGAAGATTCTTCAACTAACATCTTTCATTCAGGTCATTTCAATATCAGAACCCCATCATATTCAAATACAACACCATACAGGTAGAATACCGCGGCCACCAACACGTCATCCTGACATTCAACCCTATAACGACGAGGCGACCACGTACAAATCTAAAATGTTCCAGCGGCTGTCATGTTGTCGCCTAAAATGTACTCGCTGTGGTCATTTCAGATTTTGTACATTGTCGCTCGTCGTCAAAAAGTTAAGGATTAATTACCCAGGAACTTACCTCACCTGAATACATGCAAACATCGAAGGAAGCCTCATGAGTCCCATGATTTTGATGAGGAGCATGCAGCAGCTAACTAAGCGTAAGAGGCGAATGGTCTGCGCGCAGCCTGTCGCGGTCGCCGTGCAGTCTGACATCGACACAGCTCGCAGCCTGCGCGGCAGCGCGCGTCTCTGCACTCCACTGCCATCGCGTCGCCTACGTCGTAGCGCGCCTTACGCTAGTCATACTATTACCTCCCTCACGCCTCGTAACCTCGCAGCTGTAGCTCGTACGTACGGCGATGCCAGGTGAATGATTGCCCGCCAGCTTTCTTTCGTAGCCCGATGCCGCCGCGGCTAAAACTATTCTTTCTGAGACCAAGCAGAGTCACGAGCTGTAGGTTGGTGGGATCATCGCCCCTACCCACTGCTGGGATTTGTGGGGCATGGATGGGCCCGCCGTTGAGGGGAGTGGGGTGCATGAGTGAGCGCGGGGGAGGATGGCGTCAATAATTTGGGAAAAGCAGCAGCAGCAGGAGGGATAGCCGCAGGCGGGTGGAGGAGTTGTGGGCGATGGTGGTGGCATGGCGGGCGTGGGTTTGTAGGATGAGAGAGGGGAAGAAAGGGCGCAGGGGCTGATCGGTGTGGTTTTGCGGGGGATTTGAGGGACGCGGGTGGAGCGGCGTGCTGCAGTTACGCCATGGCGCATTCCCAGGTACTACCCTCGAGCTCTTGGAGGGTTTCGGAGGTCGCGTGGAGGGTTTGTTTGGAGGGTTTCTGGGAGCTACATTGTGAAGTGGGTGGATTGTGAGGTCGCGTCTTTTTGTGTTTCTTTGGAGCTGCAACCAATGTGGTTAACCTCATGCCGTTTTTCTCATCTGGAGCGACTTCATGTGTTGATGTTGTGCTCTTACGGTCTATCCCCCTCTGTCCTTGTGTTGTTGTTGTTGTTCTGCTCCTTGTCTGCATGATTGCGGCTCGGTCTGTGACTGGATCTGATGGAGACTGGCAGTTCCGAGAGTTTGATGTGCAAATCCGTGTCATGAGTTCTGAGATGAAAGGCTTTTCTTCAAATTATAGGAGGAAGGTGCATTGCGTGATTGCCATAGCCTCAGAGTACTAGGTAGTCTCTCAGGCAGCCAATAAGTGCAGTGTGGGGGACCTTAAATCCGAGTATGATTGTGAGAATGGCGCCGATCTCACACTGGCCGTGGTGTCCTCTTTTTCGAGTTGATCGAACCTGATTATGGTATGGAATGGGTTTGATTATGGCAGGAGATGACAGAGGATCAAGAGCGGCGTCCCCAGACGCCTGAAACGCCCAAGTCGCTGGGATCTGAATCTCCGTTGTCACCAGCTGAGAGCATTCCTGATTTGAATCTTGCAAGGTATCCATCTCTCTGATGTGATCAATGCGTAGATCAGCATAGGATCTCCCCTTCATGTCAGATGTCCTTGGAGATTGTTAATGCAGGGGGTAACTAGTCACTTTCATGATGTGGTTGTGGTTGCAGGGTTTGGGAGATGGAAGATCCAGAATGTGAGATTGAGCAGATTACCCATGCAGAGCCGGAATTAGACGCGGTGGGAGTGAAGGTGGGGAGTTTGGTTGCGCAGCTGCGCGCGGCGTCCACAGCCGCAGAGGAGAAAGAGATGGTAGCCAAGAGTCTGTTTGAGATGATGGCGGAGTTGGACGCGCGCTTGGCGCTAGGCGCTCACGCGCACGCCGTGCCGTCGCTGGTAGCGCTGCTGCGATCGGGGACCTTGCCCGCGAAGGTGAACGCCGCCGCCATGCTGGGCGTGCTGTGCAAAGACGAGGACTTGCGCGTGAAGGTGCTGCTGGGCGGCTGCATCCCGCCGCTGCTGGCACTCCTGAAATCCCAATCCTCCGAGGCGCAGACCGTGGCCGCGGACGCTCTGAATGCGGTCTCGCAGGGCGGCGCCAAGGATCACGTGGGGTCCAGGATCTTCTCCACGGAGGGCGTGGTGCTCAGCCTGTGGGAGCAGCTCCAGCAGGGACGCAACCTCGACGCGTCCCTCCCCGCGCTCCTCACGGGCGCGCTCCGGAACCTCTGCACCAGCAGCGAGGGCTTCTGGGTATCCACTCTGGATGCGGGCGGGGTGGGGATTCTTGTCCACCTGCTCGCGGCAGGAGACGCAGCGTCGGGCAATGCGGCGGCGCTGCTCGCGAGCCTTATGACCGCGGTGGAGGAGAGCAGCGAGCTTGTGCTCGCCGCGGGCGTGCTACACCCGCTCCTCACGCTTCTCACGAACCACGAAACCTCAGTGCGAGCCGAAGCCGCGGGTGCGCTGCGGGCGCTGGCTGCCCATAACCGCGACGCCAGGGCCGCCATCAGCGCCGCGGGCGGGATGGAGCACCTGATCAGTGCCACCGCCGCCGTGGATCAGACGCTCTTGCAGGAAAATGCCATGACGGCGGCCGCGCACATCCTCGGGGGCTTACCTGCTCTCGTTCTCCACCTCGGCGAGCGCATCAACAAGGAAACGAGTCCCGCCGACGCGATCGGTGCGCTGGCGTACGCGCTGACGGAGCTCGCGGAGCCAGTGGACGCCCTCCACATTGAGGAGGTACTTGTGAAGCGCGTCGGGAAGTATCCCGGTGCGGTGGGCGCCCTGGCAAGCTTGTACGGGAACCGTCACCTCGCGCCCGTGCTACGTCATGCGGAGGGGAAGAAGATGCTGGTCGGGCTGATCATCACCAGCGACGATGATCCGAGCCTGACGGCATCGCTGGTGGAGATTTGCAAGGATGAGAGCGACCTGTGGCATGCGCTCCAGGGGCGCGAGGGCGTGCAGCTGCTGATTTCGCTTCTGGGGCAGGAGCCGCAGCAGGAGTTCGCCGCGGCGCTACTGTCCATCCTGTCGCAGGAGGTCGACGAGAGCAAGTGGGCCATCACAGCTGCGGGCGGGATCCCGCCCCTGGTGCAGATTCTGGAGACAGGATCCGAGAAGGCGAAGGAAGACGCGGCCATCGTGCTGGGGAACCTGTGCTCCCACAGCGAGGAGATTCGAGTGTGTGTGGAAACCGCGGAGGCAGTGCCTGCGCTGCTGTGGTTACTCAAGAATGCCAGTTTCAAGGGCCAGGGAATCGCGGCGCGCGCGCTCACGCAGCTGGTGCGCGACTCGGACGCGAGCACCATCAGCCAGCTGACGGCGCTCCTCACAGGCGAGTTGCCACTCTCGAAGGTGCACGTCCTGCACGTCGTGGGCTTTCTGGTCTCGGGCGCGGCGCAGGAGGACATCTTCCACGTCGGCGCGGCCGCGAACGTAGCTCTGGAGACCGTGATCGCGCTCTTGGTATCCGCTAAAGACGAGCACCCTGCATCCGTCCTCGCGGACGTGTTCACCTGCCGCCCTGATCTCTGCGAGAGCCCGGAAATCGTGAAAGCCGTCGCACCCCTGATCAGCCTCCTGAGCGAGCCCTCCCCGATCGCGCTCCAAGCCGCGCGCGCGCTCGCTGCGCTCTTCCACCGCATCGAGCACAACCCCTACCTCGCAGACGCAGGAAACGACGCCATCGCGCCCCTGATCGCGCTCGCGCAATCCGCCAGCATCAGCGTGGCGGAGGCCGCGACCAACGCGCTCGCAAATCTCCTCCTCGATCAAACCCTTGCTGAGAAGGCGCCTGCGGAGGACATCATCTTCCCGCTCACTCGCGTGTTGAACGAGGGCACCTGCACGGAGCACGCCGCGGGTGCCGTGGCCCGCCTGCTGCGCTCGCGCCCCTTCGTGGACGAGGTACTTGCCGAAAGCGTCCACCGCGCCGGGACCGTGCTCGCGCTTGTGTCCCTTCTCGAATCCTCCACCTCAGAAGCGCTCGACGCGCTCGCGTCGCTGGCGCGCACAAGCGTCTTCTCCCTCCCCCTCCCGCCATTCAGCGCAAGCCCCCTGGTCGCCTGCCTCGCGACGGGCGCGCCGCCCGTGCAGGAGAAGGCGATCGAGGTGCTGTCACGTCTGTGCCGCGACCAGGCAGTCGTCCTCGGTGACCTCATCGCCGAGAATCCGAAATGCATCTCCGCGCTCGCGGATCGTATCATCAACAGCGAGGTGAAGGTGGGCGGCGCCGCGCTCCTCATCTGCGCCATGAAGCAGCACCGCCAGGCGTCCATGGAGGCGGGATTCTCGCTGGAGCTCGTCCGGGCGCTCGTGGACATGCTGGGGTTCAAGGCGCTGGAGGAGGATCTCGCGGAGGAGGATATCGTCGCCAGCGACGTGGACGAGGAAGAGTCCGTCACGTTCACTGTCGATGAGAGTGGAGTGGCCAGACGGACGGACAAAGTGCACGTGAGAGAGGATGTGTTTTTGGAACACGGCCCTGCAAAAATCTCCGGTGGCACTGTGGCGCTGTGGCTGCTGTGCGTCATTGCGTCTCACGACAGCGTGAGCAAGCTCGCGATCACGGAGGCGGGCGCCATCGAGGTCGTCACTGAGAAGCTAGCGATCTTCGCGCCGAACGCTCGCGAGGTGAGTTCAATATTCTCGTCACTGCACAAACATCATCAAGTACTTTTTTGCGAATCGTTCTAGATGCATGAACTCTTGCGTGCAATCCAAACTGATTGTACTTTTTTTGATTCCCTTTCTGTACTCTAACAATAGGCACTGTTATGTAGATGCAGTTAGACATGTTACATTCATCACTTGAGTAAAGAAAATACTATATAATGATTGGTACTTGAGAGATGAAGGGTATACCCTTGACCCCACTTTGACCAATCATTGCATAGTATTTTCTTTACTCAAGTGATGAGACTAACATGTCCAACTGCATCTACACAATAGTGCCTATTGTCAGAGTATAGAAAGGGAATGAAAAAAGTACAATCAGTTTGAATTGCACGTAAGAGTTCATGCATCTAGAACGACGTACGAATATTTCCTTCAAAATATTAGCGAGCGTTGAGGCTAGATTACGTCCTACCCTTGCTTGCTACAAGTCAGCTTCTTACATGGAAGTCGACGTACATGTTGGTGCTGTGACTTTTCATTTGCTTGCTACAAGTCAGCTTCTCATATGGAAGTCAACGTACATGTTGGTGCTGTGACTTTTCATTTGATTGCTTGAGATGAGACGTGCATGTTGACACAATCCAGTGTGGAAACCTCTGCAGGCGGAAGTGGAAGACAACGGAACGACATGGATGAGCGCGCTGCTGCTCGGCATCCTATTCCAAGACCGCGACGTGACGCGCACGCCCGCGACGATGCGCGCCATTCCATCGCTGACAACGCTCCTGAAGTCGCGAGAGACGATCGACCGCTACTTCGCAGCACAGGCGCTGGCCAGCCTGGTGTGCAACGGCAACCGCGGCACCTTGCTTGCCGTGGCGAACTCAGGCGCTGCCGGCGGGTTAATCTCCATGCTGGGCATGTCAGAATCCGACATCCGCGAACTGGTGGTGCTGTCGCAGGAATTTTCCTTGCCTGGGTACCCCGACCAGGTTGCGCTGGAGCGCTTGTTTCGAGTGGACGACATCCGCGTGGGCGCCACAGCACGCAAGGCCATCCCTATGCTGGTGGATTTGTTGAAGCCCCTTCCTAATCGCCCCGGCGCGTCGCCTCTTGCGCTGGGGCTGCTCACTCAGCTGGCGAATGACAACAACGTGAACAAGCTCGCCATGGCGGAGGCTGGCGCCTTGGATGGGCTAACGAAGTACCTCTCGATTGGTCCCCAGGACGCGATTGAGGAAGCCACGGCGGATCTCTTGAGGATACTCTTCACCATGCCTGAGCTGCGGCGCCACGACTCTGCTACGGCGGCGGTCGAGCAGCTGGTGGCCGTGCTGCGGTTCGGGACGCGTGGGTCGCGCCTGAGCGCTGCGCGCGCGCTGCAAGGGCTGTTCGCCGCGGAGCACGTGCGGGTGGGGTACTCGGCGGGGCAGGCGATCGTGCCCCTGGTGGAGATGCTGAGCTCGGGCGTGGAGAAGGAGCAGCGCGTGGCGATTGGCGCGCTAATTTCGCTTTCAGAGGAGAATCCCGCCAAGGTGGTGGCCATTGCAGATTCAGAGGCGAACGCTGTGGAGGGGGTTTGCCGGGTACTTCTCTCAGATTGCTCCCTGGAGCTCAAAGAAGACTGTGCCAATCTGTGCCGAACGCTGTTCAACAACCCGCGCGTGCGTGCCACCGCGGAGGCCGCGTGCTGCATCTCGCCCCTGGTGGCGCTCCTGGACGTAGACTTCCCATCCGTGCAGTACGCCGGCGCTTGCGCGCTCGACATCCTTCTCGAGGATGAGCAGCAAGCGGAGGCGGTCGCGGCGTACGGCGCAGTCGTGCCGCTAGTCGACCTCGTGGTGGGCACCAACTTCAGCCTGCACGAGGCGGCAGTGAGTGGCCTCATCAAGCTGGCGAAAGACCGCCCACTCTGCAAACTTGACATGGTGAAAGGTGGCATCATCGACAATGTCTTGGACATTCTACCCGAAGCGCCCGACACGCTCTGCGCGCTCTGCGCGGAGCTCCTGCGTATCCTAACGAACAACAGCAGCATCGCGAAGGGGGTCGCGGCCGCGCGCGTGGTGGAGCCGCTGTTCTACTCACTCACGCGGCCGGATCTCACGACGACTGGGCAGCACAGCGCAATGCAGGTGCTGGTGAACATCCTGGAGAAGCCGCAGCGCCTGGCGAATTTGGCGCTGACGCCGCACCAGGCGATCGAACCGCTGGTGCTGCTGCTCGACTCGCCGTCGCAGCCGGTGCAGCAGCTGGCGGCCGAGCTGCTGTCGCATCTCCTGGCGCAAGAGCAGTTCCAGCGCGATGTGTTCACGCAGCAGGCGGTGGTGCCACTGGTGCGGCTTGTGGGAGTGGGCGTCTCCACCCTGCAGAAGGAGGCGATCCGCGCTCTGGAGAGCGCGTCCATCAGCTGGCCCAACGCCATTGCGGACGCGGGTGGGATCGTGGAGCTCTCGGCGCTGCTGCTGCAGGACCCGCCGCCGCCGCACGCTCTCTGGGAAGCCGCAGCGCTGGTGCTCTCCAACGTGCTCAGGTTCAGTGCCCAGTACTATTTCAAGGTGCCCGCAGCGGTGCTCGTGAAGCTGCTGCGCTCCAGCAACGAGGCGACCGTGGTGGTGGCGCTCAGCGCGCTGATCTTGCTGGAGCGCGAGGACTCCGCCAGCGCGGAATGCATAGCCGAGGCCGGCGCGGTGGAGGCGCTACTGGAGCTTCTGCGCTGCCACCAGTGTGAGGAAGCCGCAGCGCGCCTCCTGGAGGCGCTATTCAACAACTTCAAGGTGCGTGACACCAAGGCCGCCCGTCTAGCCATTGCGCCATTGGCACAATATTTGCTAGATCCCCAGACGCGCACGCAGCCGGCGCGCCTACTGGCCGCACTCGCACTTGGTGACCTGTTCCAGCATGAAGGCCTGTCGAGGAGTAATGACGCGGTGTCAGCGTGCCGTGCACTTGTGAGCTTGCTGGAGGATCAGCCCACTGAGGAGATGAAGATGGTCGCGGTGTGCGCGCTGCAGAACCTCGTGGTGAACAGCCGCGCCAACAAGCGCGCTGTGGCTGAGGCTGGCGGCGTCCAGGTTGTGCAAGAGCTTCTGGCGACTAGTAACTCCGAGAGCGCGGGCCAGGCCGCCATTTTGATCAAGCTCATCTTTGCAAACCACACCATCCAAGAGTACGCCTCCAGCGAGATGGTCCGGGCGCTTGCAGGTAAAACTGCAAATCTGTGGACATTGCCAGTTTTTTGTAATTTTCTACTATCGATAGGGTGAACTAACCTGATTGTAAGTCTTTTACTAACCAGCACCCAGTTGTGGCTTCAATTCCACATGAATTATCTGATATGATTGCTCTCATTTGCACAGCGGCCTTAGAGAAAGACCTGTGGGCGACGGCTTCCGTGAACGAGGACGTGGCGAAGGCGCTAGCAGTGATGCTGGGTAACTTCCGGCGGCTGCGCTCTACGGACGAGGCCACGCAGAGCATCACGCAGCTGGTGGGCGCGCTGAAGGCGGGAAACGAGGCGGCGCAGGAGGCGGCGCTGCACGCGCTGTACCTGCTGCAGGAGGACTGGCCCGACAGCCCCGCTGAGGTGGGGAAGGCGCAGGCCATGGCGGCCGCAGAGGCCATCCCCATACTGCAGTACCTGGTCCGGGAGGGCCCGGTGCGGTTCCAGGAGAAGGCGGAGACGCTGCTTCAGACCTTGCCGGGGAGCCTGGTGGTCACGGTGAAGCAGGGTCACAATCTGAAGCAGTCCGTGGGGAGTACCAATGCGTTCTGCAAGCTGACTCTCGGGAATGGGCCACCGCGCCAGACCAAGGTACGTGGGTGAACTGCTCTCAGATGCCTGTATCTGTTGCTTTTCGTACCTTTGTTCAACATTTTCTAGATGTAAATCCCAATTGCAATTCAAACTGATTGTAAGTTCTTTGATATCATTCTACACTATCTACATGCTCTGTTGTGGAAATACGGAAGGACATGCTAGATCTATCACATCAGTACAGAAAAAAGGTTATAAAGCGGTCAAAGGGAGACTCTCGTTGACCAATTTGTGCTATTTTTCTCTTCTCATGTGATGAATCTAGCATGTCCTTCTGTTGATTCCACAACAGAGCATGTAGAGAGTGTAGAAATGGTATCAAAGAAATTACAATCAGTTTGAATTGCACTTCGGATTTGCATCGTGAAAGTCATGCAAAAAAGTGCCACATGATTGTGAAACCCGCCTATCAATCATAAACATAGTCTGCATTTCGATATCTGAAGTTCTGAACTCTAACTCATCAGCGTTTTGGTATCAGAAGTCATCTCCTCCAAGCTGATGATCCAATCGTTTGATTCCCCTCTTTGTATGGTGGCAGGTTGTGAGCCAAAGCGCCTCCCCACAATGGAAGCAGGGTTTTGCTTGGGCATTTGACAACCCACCCAAAGGCCAAAAGCTTCACATAGCGTGCAAAAACAAGGGCGCCTTTGGCAAGGTCAGTACCAGTTCCTAGTTCCTAGTGCTTGACCCTTCATCCCTTCAATAATAATCTCATTCCTTAATCAGCAATCATAATTTCTTCAGAACTGCCTGAAGCACCAATCCTGTCCACAATGACCCTCTTCCTGTTTCAAATGCGAGGCAGTATGCAAATAGACGATTATTCACAATTTCTCTACACTCATGTGAGAAATCTAACATGCCCTGCCTATTGTTTGAACACAGAAATGATATTTAAAAAAGAAAAAAGAAAAAAAAGACGTATCTATTTCGGTGGAAAACTGATGTCCCTCTTGCATCTATGTACTTTCTCTTTGCAGGGCTCACTGGGGAAGGTGACAATACAGATAGACACAGTGGTGATGCAGGGGACCATCAGTGGGCAGTACACACTGCAACCTGAGACCAACCGCGATGGAACACCTCGGACCTTGGAAGTTGAGTTTCAATGGTCCAATCGATAGGTGAACTGACAAATAGATTATAGATAAACCTGGTCCTTTCTAATAGTGGAGGTCATCTTCAGCTGGAGTTGAGCACAAGGAGAAGAGGTGATTTGATGTCTTTCTTCTCCCTTTTCTAGTGTTGGTTTTGGACCTGGGTACAACTGATGTCATGTCTCAGATACCTACACCAGTTGTTGCTGCAATTATTTTTAGGAGGTAGAAAAATGAGTAGGCGGCGATTCAGGTAGTGCTATTAAACTAGACTATAATTGTTAGGAATAGAGATAGTTGTGAATGTAGACTACCAGCTGTAGTCGAGGATTGCAATTATTTGGCAATTCATCATATCCTATTTGAGGTTTAATGAACTATGACAATGGACAGATTGAGACTAAGCATGCACGTTATGAAGCAGGGAATTGCTTCAATTTCTGCACGAAAGAGTGGTGCACAATCATAGTCCTCTCAAAAAACCTTAAATAACTCCAACCACATTGCAGATTCTACAATGCAGTTGTTCTGGATGTGAACAATCAATCATTCTAAGTCTATTTCAAACCTGGCCTGTGAAACTTTTGCGTGCCGTCTCCGCAGGCTTGACCAGGGCCGGCAAGGCCACCCTCTTGGATGATGCGTCTGCACTGGCCACTTCGCTGGAGAAGGGGACGTCGAAGGCCAGGGCTTTGTACAGACAAACCTGATCCTCCTCACAGAAATACACCTGTACAATCAAAATCCATGACACTCAAGTTATTCGTGAAGTCACCCAAAGTTTGAAGAAAATAAATCACTGCTCTTTTTCCCATTTAGAACTGGGAGTAATGAGTTCTCAATTAATCTAAAATTAACTTCGGCATCTAGAGTCGATCGCATGCTTCACTCTCAAAGGCGACAAAAACTACTTTGACTTGAGTTTAGAGACCATCAAGCTCCTCCTAAAGAGGTAGTGACAGTTTTGTTGTTTGCACTACACATATTGAAAATTGCTAGTTTACTAAATATGGCCTTGTACTTAGCCAATGGGATAGAAAGAGAAACAAAGAGCAATGACATTAATAAACGTTAACCATGCTGAATCAGTTGTGTGCAATATACAGTGTGTAAGAACACAAGTTGCATACCTTGCAAGACACGCGCGTAGCGGTTTTGGATGTGGAATTCGGATCACGCTTGAAATGAATAGTGGCGGTGCCATCTTGCCCAATCACGCCAGTGGGAGGATCCAAGGTTATCCCACTATCCATCTCTAGCTCTACCTCATACTTGCTTTGCGCCTCCTGCACGATGAATTCATCACACATCCATTTAGTGCATGAAAAAGCACTCCGTAGCTCTCCTTACTATACTTTTATGGACTTAGCATCCATGACTCCTCCTTTCCACTGATTGAACTTCCTAAAATGATGTATGACAAGTAAGGATCCTGAGCTGATGATAGTATAGAGGCTTCAGTTTTGGCTTCTGCTAAAGGAAGATCAAGAATAGAGTTTTGTGTGAAAACTCAAGAATGGGATGTTTTGAGTGGTACTTACTTTGCTGAAATGGTAGCCGGAAGCGAGGGAGATTTGGAGCTGTAAGTCTCCGGAGAGAGCATCCACAGGAGTGATGCGGATGACTTGGGTATCGGAGGAGAGGCGTTGGCGTAGTCTACGAGGGCCAGAGGGTGCTGCACTGGGAGCTGGGGGCAGGACACCCTTCAACTCCAGGGTCGACAACTTAGGGCCGCCTTGGGCCTGCAGGTCCAGGATTCTAATAAGGCTGTTGTTGGTGTCCGCCACATACAACTTCCCTGCACAATCAAACAACCAAATAATAAATTAAAAAATAAATAAAAGATCACTTTTCAATTCTTAGTGAGTGTTCTAGTAATGGTGCAGCTTGATTAATCACCTGCACAAGCAAAAGAATAAGGAAAACTAGCATGAACAGTGAGAACCCTCAATTGAGACTACGGAGAACTTGCAGAAAAGTAAGTTCACTTCTCGTGTTCTTGTGGTGGAACATGTGATTATTTTTGTGAAAAACTCTCTGGCTGGTACATATCCTGTCTTTAGTCGTATTTTGATGAATGACGTAACATTCTAGCAAAGCCCCCGGTTCAACTATTGATAAATCTTGTTTAGGATGAATTTGTTTGATAAATCTTCCATGTGTTAGGAAAAGTTTACCGTCCACCCCCAACGCGATTCCAGCGGGCTCTGAAAGCTGTGAAACAAAAACAGAACATCAATATACAAGAACAAGTAGTTCTTGACATGAATTCAGAAAATTGGAGTGAAGCGTCAAGAGACAATCCAACCATCCATGGTCAGGGTTACGTTTTAGAATCAAGCAACATACCTGCCCTGCCTTAGCAACCCCATCCTTAAACCCAGCTGTCCCAGTCCCGGCAAGTGTAGTGACCTTTTGACTGTTGGGGTCTAGAACTTTTATCTGCAACAAACAAAATAAAAAAAATTATTCAGTTTGTAAACTCATCCAGTATTTGCTGCAATCAACTTATTGATTGATTTGAAACATGTGCTCCACGGTTCGAAATCAAGTGGGTAAAACAATCACCGGAATTAAGTTCTCTGCTCAATAATAAACGTAAACTTTGAAGCTAGGCTAAGAAGGTGACATGTTTGGTGAGAAAGCCGGTGAAGTTAAAATGAACTCTATTGTGTTTAGAGGTTAAGTTTACCTCCAAGAGGAGGCACTAAAGGTAGTATAGACTAATTAAATCCTGATAGCCTAGGTAGTAATCCAATTCTTTATTCACGCATTGCTACTCTTGAGAGAATTTACTTCATCAAAAGTTCCATGATTGAGCAAAGAAAGCTGAGCTCCACATTCAAATGAAACTCACCTTATGGTTATAGGAATCAGCAACATATACCAGGCCTTCTGGGCTGTAAAGAACTCCCAGTGGATGCTGCAACATCGCCTTGGATCCTACTCCATCCTTGTCACCAAACTGGACACCACAACGCTGCACTTCAGTAACTTACTTCTCCTGATTACATTTTCAAATGCAAGCAACAAAGTTTTTTAGTGTATTTTCATTGGCATCCATCTCTAATAAACTACCTGAAACAAGTTATCTGAGAACGTTGGATCGCCACCCGCCAGCAATTTAGAGCCTCCTGTTGTCAGATCCACTCTTCTGATGGAGCTGCTCTCACTGTCAGCTAA
The DNA here is from genome assembly GCA_963971425.1 of Bryoerythrophyllum caledonicum. Taxonomy (NCBI): domain Eukaryota; kingdom Viridiplantae; phylum Streptophyta; class Bryopsida; order Pottiales; family Pottiaceae; genus Bryoerythrophyllum; species Bryoerythrophyllum caledonicum. Next base: position 11,498,238 of record OZ020525.1, on the reverse strand, counting down.
GTACATAGACTTCATATCTGTGCCAACCAAGTCTTGTCAGAATTTCTCTTATAAAATACTCTAAAAGTTTTAAAAAAAACCTACATTAGATGTAAATACTGACACTTCTCACATTGCCAACTATGTTCTCTGTACTGGACCAATCATTGAATCTTTTTCTTTACTCATGTGATGATTAAAACATGTCCTGCAGCATCTACGATTCTACATAATGAAGTTCATCATATGTTGTACCTGGTGTCAAAGAAACTCCGGACGGTTGGGCAAACGACGTTTCTTTTCCTCTGTTTCACAAAGTACACAACCAACTGTTAGAAACAACTTATCAATGCACAAAAAGATCAATCCATAAAGTGGCTGGGAGTTTGGCACAAATGTCCTTAAGAGGTTCAGAGTTAGGTGATGAGGCTCTGAGTTACATTTTTTACTATTCAAAAATCATTAGAGCCTCTCTAGATGTCGACGTTCATTATTGTGTTATGGTACCATCAATGGGGACCAACAAACACCATTAATGCCTAATCAAACTCATAACAAAACTCACAACCACTTTGCGGATAACTCTACTGATGCAAAAAAAAAAAAATAGAGATATTTGTAAAGTGGCTTAGCGGTCCTCATAGAGTAAGATTACACAATATTCTAGGCTGTGTACACATCTACATCTTAAATAGTTGAGATTGCCTGGTAATTGAAACTCACACACAAAACCAATTCTCGCCACCTAACTCCTATCCTTTACGAACATCAGTAATGTCCAGACACAGAGATAAAGATAAAAAGATTTTAAAAGGGGGAAAAAAAGAAGAAGCAAGAGTTGGTGTTACCTTCGTCCATTCAGATTTCGTTCATAACCGTCGCCACTGAAGACTCCGGTGGTACCATCACTTATTCTGTGCTGCCAAATCTGGTGCTGACCTGCCAATGCAATATATACAAGCCCGGCTTCCGCGTCATAGGCCACATCCCATGGCGAGTTCAGGACCTGATGACAAAGTTTCAACACAAGTCAGTAATGCGACCATAAATTACGAAAATCATGATGTTGAAGTAAATTTAATCGATTAAATATATAAAACTCCTCATATACCACTGCTATAAATAAATCAGGGAGCATAAGTTCGTGGTTGTAGGACATCCGACGGATTTGACACTGCCAATTGTGCTATCTCTATAACCAATCTTATACTTCTTTCTGTACTCATGCAACAAATCTCACTTCATCCTACTGCAACTACACAAAAGAATTTAGAAACTTCATCTAGAAGGTAAAAACAGTTATGCAAAACCGCCAATACAACAAATATACGCATCAATGAACCAAATCACCACTCTAGCTTGAGTTAAGAGAAGGAAGATTGTGGAACTTACCTGAGCTGAACCTTTCTTTCCACCCCGGTAATCTGCACCTTTGGTACCATTTCCAGCTAACATTTGGACTCTCTCCTTCACGAAATCTATTTCCCTGCAAATCATATGTGATGAATCTAACATGAATCCATACTGCATCTACACAATATTACCTATCTAGAATAAAGGAATGTAATCAAACAACCTACAATCAATTTGAATTTGCACTAACGACTACATCAAATATAACAATGATTGACAATCGGATTATTACCTCAGGGCATGATTCTCCGTGTCAGCAACATAGAGCACATTCTTGACTGCATTGTACGCCACGCCTTGAGGCCGGTTGAACAAAGCATCTGCAAAGCCGCCATCCTTCAAGCCTTCTACTCCCCCTCCCACTTGAGTGATGAAGTTTCCGTCCAAGTCCGTCACTACCTGGTTCCAAATCACTGCCTCTTGTTAACACCAAATGGCTTACATATTTATTAAATTAGCGGTCTTCGGTACCATCATCACTTCATATTATTTCTGCATTCTAACAATAGGAACTTCAGTAGTATTGACACTTTTCCGCAAGACTTTCCAGATGCAAATCCTAAGCGCAATTCAAACTGATTGTAAGTTTTCTGATATTATTCCTGTATCCTAATAATGGGCACTGTTGTGTAGATGCAGTAGGGCGTGCTAGAATCGTCACATGAATAGAGAAAAGATTACAGAAATTAGTGAAGAGATAGCACAATTTGTGCTATTTCTTGGACATTTTTGTGATTTTTTCCCCACTCACATGGCAAATCTAACATGCCCTACTGCATCTACACAACAGTGCCCATTATTAGGATGCAGGAATAATATCAAAACAGTCAGGTTGAATTGCACTTAGGATTTGCATCTAGAAAGTTTTGTCAATGGTACTGAGATCCTATAAAGCCATGAAAATATCTGGAATTTTAAAACATGAAAAGGGTAGACTACCATACAATGCGGTGATGGTTGCTGTCAGATATGAACAAGCGGCCATTCACAAGATCGGTAGTGAGCTTCCCCGGGAACTTGAGCGGCGATGCAACAAGCCGAGAGTCCTTGTCCTTCTCCAGGCTTGGAATGAGGGGGCGCGAGTCCAGCTGCTTCTTCTCTCCGTAGAACTCCAGCGCCGCCTCCACCAGGTCATCCAAGTCCTGTGGTCAACCAACCATAATGGCACAACTCAAACACCAATTCTTCTATGCAACAAAGGCAAGATGCATCAACTCTAAGTGCAATTCAAACCATGAAGTTTTTGATAACCCTTTCTAAGGAAACTCTGATGTGTAGATGCAGTAGGACATGTTACATACGTCACATGAGCAGAGGAAAAAAACAATACAAAATTGCCAAAGAGAGATAGCTCAACTGGTACAACGTGAAAACCGCCAGACTGGCGGTTTTCACCAATTACCAATTCTCTCATCTCTTTCTGGCAATTTTGTATGGTTTTTTTCCTCTCCTCATGTGACGTATGTAACATGTCCTACTGCATCTACACATTAGAGTTTCCTTGGAAAGGGTTATCAAAACTTTCATTGTTTAAATTACACTTAGAGACTTCGTGCATCTTGAAAGTTGTGCACAAAAGTGCCAAGATAAAGTTATCAGCAAAAGGATGAGAATTGAACGCACCTCTCGGTGGCCCTCTCCAGACAGCATAGCAATCAACCTGCCCTTGGGGCTCACAACTGCCAAAGTCGGCCATGAACTCACGCCCAATTGCCTCCACATTGTCATGTCACCGTCATTCACCACCTGTCACAACATTTGGGACAGTCGGCACTTCATCAAAGTGTCTTGCACTAATGGTCACGTTTGTTTATACTGGCGGATTTTGGTACCATTGGTACTTTTATGCAACAATATCAGTTCGATACCAATAGACACTATTCTGTAAATTTTTAATACAATAACAAGTACAACAAAGTGACATGGGAGAACAGGACAATCATGTTACCGGGTGAGTGACATCATAACGAAGGACAGCGTTGCGGATAGCGCTTGAATCCTTCTCATTGTCGAACTTCGCAGAGTGCACTCCAACCACGGTCATCTGTAGCCCATCCACACACCAAACACACAATTAAAAAAAAAACCAAAAAAACACATTCATTATTAAATTAGAAAAACATGAAATAAAACTGGAACATGATGTGGATTCTCATCTGTCACTTTAACTTACCGGTTGGTCTCGGTACTTGTTCTCCAAGTAAGCCAGATCCGGGAGCACATGCATGCAGTTGATGCAACAATACGTCCAAAAGTCCAGCACCACCACTTTCCCATTCAAATCCTGTCAACATCAACAATCAATCCAACTACTGAGTTGCTCATATATATGTACCAGAAATGGCTATCTTTTTTATATTGGAGATTTCTGGTACACTTGTGTAAGACTTTCTAAGTGCAAAATTTTAAGTGCAATTCAAACATTTCAAGTTTTTTGGTATTATTTTGGTTTTATTATGGGAAGACGGGAAAACACTACACATACCTTCTTAAGAGACAGAGGACTGGTATTCAGCCATTCCAGCTTTGGTTGGAAATCTGGCACCATCTGTCCCGATTTTCTGTCACATAATTAAAGCCACATTCAAGTGAGGTGTAAGAAGCAACTTCGTACTCCTGAGTAAATATAAACATAACATCAAGGCTGGTTACTTCTCTTGCAATTGTTACCAAGAAGGGTTTGAGAATTGTACTTGCTCTCTAGCTCACTAATGTACTGCTTAAATTGGCGAACGCGTTCTGGACGAGCCAACTCTGCATGTTCAACACCAAATAGATTATCAGAACAATCAACTCAATTCTCAGAAAATAGATATACTCATTATTCATTATATTGGCGGTTTTCACTTTATCTACCCTTACTTGTCACACTTGACTTGCATCTACACAACAGAATTTACTTAGAATACAGAAATGGCATCCATAACCTTAAAAAGTTTTAAAATTTGCATCTAGAAAGTGTTGCACAAAAGTACTAAAAACCTGCCTAGCAATAACAAAAGTGAAACTGCAAGATTAAAAACAGGATTGTAAGATCAGCATATCGTACCAGACCCATTTGCAAGTAGAGGCTGGCCAACTCCTTGAAGAGCATTGAGTAAAGCCTTGGGAGACGCATAAGACAGTGCCTGTTTTCTCAAAAATCATGGTTTCTATGTCAGTTTTTTTTTTTTTTTTTTTCAGTTTTTTAAAGTCAGCTCGAAAGGAGAGCTTGGTGGTCTAACCCTTTGATTCAGTCAATGGAAAAGCTTAGTGGTTTCTAAAATTCAAGTCAAAAGGAGTTTAAGCCGTCTTCGAGAGTGAGGTAAGAGTAGCCACCTTTCTCTCTGACCTAATTTTAGATTAATTTTAGAACCATTTATAGCTGATTTTTATAGAAGAAGAGGGGGTATCCTATTCAGACTTGAAGTGGCTTTACAAATAACTCTGATATCTTTCCTCACGCACTTCCAACCAAGAAAATGAGAGACCTAACCTTGAGGTGGGTCAAGGCGAAGTAGAAGCTCCCCAAACCCATGGCAAGGCTTCCAAGCTTGAGCACGTCACGTCTGGTGGTGAAATATCTGCATAAATTGATGCAAAATGATGGAATTGGTTCATGTCATGGATGTGGATGCTTTTGAAAACAACAATTGATCCAATCATATACACACAGAAAAAGAGTAGGAAAAATCTTTATTACAGCCAGCTACGAAGGGCTGGAAGAAGGAAACAAGGAACTGAGGCAAGGGCTAAAGCCTAACCCGCCAGGCAATGGGACTTCCACATTAAGAGCTGCCTGATAACTGGAATTCTTCACAGTGCCTTCTGCAGCCATTTGACAGAACACATTGATATTTATACAATTATATTCTCCTTAAGCTAGACAGCTGAGGGCTTCCCATATTTTACTTTGAATAAAGGGACACACCTAGCTCTTGTATGTCCTTGAGAGAGATGTGAGATATATCCTTTCTAACCAGCTGCGGTCCGGCTTCCATCAGCTTCTCCTCAGTCAGAGTTGTGGTTACCGAAATGCATCTGCTCCAAGTCCAATAATTTACAAAACAGACAAAATTTCACCAAGAGAACAAAAGTGTTCCATAAAATCTAACAATGACTATATCATTTATTGACTGGCGGTTTTCAGTACCTTGGCACTTTTATGATAAAAACCGTTCTACATACAAGCTCTAATTCAAACCTTTCAAGTTTTTCTTATAAAAATAAGCTCTATTGTGTAGATGTTAGATTTATCACATGAGTAGAGAAAAGATTACAATGATTAGTCAAGAAAGATTGTAAGACGAAGTGACCTCCAAAGTGGGGTAGATACAAGAACTTTTCATCTATAGAAGAGTCATGTCTACTTTTAGAGTTGACACTTGGATTTTATAAGATTGTTGAAGGAATGCTTTGCAGGGATAAAGGTTGTTACCTCATGCCAGCAGCTCTGGCTGCCTGGACGCCAGCATATGCGTCTTCTATCACCACACACTGGAATCAACCAGAACAACATCAGTGCCCTGCATAGGGAGGTGAAGAGCAGAAAAATATTCATTATTACAAGAAAAAAGAAAGCTCCTAGCACATTTTTCTTCCATTAAAAAGCATCAAGAAGGTAGGTCTTTTTCTAATCAAGAGTAAGAATATGCATTTGTGTACCTCATTTGTTTTCAGTCCGAGGCTCTTGGCAGCTGCCAGGAAAATGTCAGGGGCAGGCTTCAAGTTCACAAACAGATCTGCGGACATGATTGCATCGAAACTGCAAGCAAATACAAAAAAAATGGTCAAAATTCGACATCACAGTGAATTCCTTCCATTATAGAATGAACGCCAACTAGAAGCGAAATAAGATGAGAATGTACTTGGTTTGTGGGAAGCCTGCAGCTGCAAGATTGGCATCCACCTTCACTCTATCAGCGCTTGACGCCACTGCCGTCTTCAATCCAGCTTCCTTACACTGTCATCACCACAAACAAAAGGCTCAGAACTAGCCCCTCACTACTTGTACACAAACTCAAACAAGGCTGGATTCGTTACATTGTTACTAATTATACTATCTCTCTTTGACCAATTGTTAAATTCTTCTCTCTAGTCATGTAGTAAAATTAACATGTCCTACTCCATGTATACATCAGAAACTCAATAGAATAGAAAATTTGACGAACCTGGAGAATCAGGTCCAAAGCCCCGGGAAATCCAATCCCAGCGTTCGGATAAGCAAACTGCAGCAAACATCAACCAGAATCAATTAAACAGTTCACCTTGAAAACAAATCTCCAGAATTGATAACGAAAAACTTCCACATGATTTACTACCTTTTCTACATAAATTTGGAAGAACCGCTTCTTGGCCAACACGACGTCAAAATCTTTCACTCCGTGCTTCTTCGCAACTCCATTCAAAAAATTCGCCTCACCTGCAGCGCTAACAACACCAAACCATCAATGCACGATCGCAATTGATCAGTACGATCAACAAAATGGGGGATCCATTACCAGTTCCGGTAAACGGAAGGAAATCCTGATCCTGGACCGTATACCCGAGCTCCGCGAACATCTCCACGCCGGCCTTCCGCGACCACTTCTCGCTGTCACACAACACGCCATCCATATCAAACAACACGCCCTTCACGACGCCCCCCTGCGGATACGCATCCACGCTCGTCACCGCCTCGCTCGCCGCAGCTCGCACCACCGCGGCGGCCCCGCGCTGCGCCACGCGCTGCCCGCGCACCCGCAGCCCCGCCGCCTTGACCCCAACAGGCGCCATG
>OZ020525.1:11368253-11490891 GCA_963971425.1 Bryoerythrophyllum caledonicum | reverse complement strand
TCTTTGTTTTTTTTTCTCATTCACGTGTAAAAAATGTGGTCGTTGATGGAAGTATAAGGTACACCCCCCACGACCGACAGTTTAAGTAATGTGAATCCAAATATGATACATATATTTTTCAGAGATAGCCAATAGAATTACAATCTCAACCCAAGTGATTTTATATTTTTCTGATGGGATGTGAATTAGTTATGAATTTTCAAATTGGTCTGCCATGTTGCCACTAGATATTTCTCATTAGCGCTAACCAAAGTTAGGTCTTGACCAATAATAAGCCTTAATTTGGAGCTGACAAAGAGTGAAGGGTGGAAATGGGGTGGATATAGGGTGGAAATGGGGTAGATATAAGGTGGAATTGGAACCAAATATTGAGTGGCAGTGATAGGAAGGTGGCGGTCATGGGAGGTATATCTTACACTAGAATTTGGATCCTTTCGGTTCTACCCTCATGAGAAGTTTTGTTTTAAATTATTCTATGTATGAATATTGTTAATTATAGAATGAACAACTAAATTGATTATGATGTTTGGTATAACCACGCTATATGGTTTATATGGGCTATGATTTTTTTCCTTTTGATGAAGATTTCTACTGACAGCAAAATTGTATATACCACTCATTGTCAACATAGTTGGTAAAAATATTCATCAAGAGTAAAAACTTATGTTATTTATACATCATATAGTGTAGTCATTATAATCAATGTCGTCTATTGTTACTCTATATAAAACAAATTGATCAAATACCCTATGAAGTCAAAACCTAGGGAAAATCATTTTTCGGCGCGACAAGGTATCGTGCCAAGATAGGATCTTGCGTCAAGATAGGAACTCGCATTAGGACATGGGTTTGTAGTTGGATAGGATCTCGGGGGACCACATATTGCTATCCAATATGCAATGAAAATCCTCCTCACCAAACAAAAATTAGAGAACAATCAATCCCTCCCGGACTTCCAAGATAGTGGCTAAAGTTCAACCTTTTCTCAAAATTATTATCTTTTGGTCTCTTGTTACTTGGTCTTTGTTACTTGGTTAAAGAGTGTCCACCCTCGGAAGGGGGGAGTAGTTCCACACTACCAAGACTCTGTTGTTGGGGCGGTATCTTTGGTGGTGGAACGAACGGACACTTTATTAATGTCGGCCCCCCTCTAAGGACCGGCGTTCTTCTTCTTCTTCTTCAAAGAACCACCATTGCCTCTTCTCTCTATATAATAAACTTGGAATAGAAGTGATTCTTGAATGTTTTGGAAGTAACAAATTTCCACTTTACATTTTTTTGGCGACCATGCTAGGGATGGTATTGCCAAGTGTTAGTAGTTTCCCAAATAAGAAAACAAAAACAAAAAAAACAAAAAAACAAAAAACAATATAATAAAATTTTATAATTTTATTAAAAAATGTCTTCATTTTCATTGACTACTTAGGTGAATTATCCATTGAGTTTACTAATGAGCGAGGAGGTTCATTATTAAAACACCAAATGTCAAGGTTTGATCCATAGTGAGTGGATATTAAAACCATTGTGAAAGTATACATGGAAGAACATGTTTTTAAAACATGTCTATTTTCCATGGAAGTTTGATGAAGGAAACTGAAGTGATTTTTTTAAGGATCATCTCTGTTAGAAGCTTCATATTGTGTTTATAAAGGAGCCTACTAGGATTAGGGATTTCAGTTCTACAGAGCTCATCCCAAAATTGATAATAAATTTAGAAAAAAAAATTGATCAACTAACTATTGAGATAAAGAAAATAGTTCTTAACAAGTTTCGGAATAAAGGAGAAGATTAGAATGAAATAATTGTGAAAAAGGGGACTTTGTATTTAAAATATCAATTACAGTTCCTCTTAGCTCAATGTGGTAGATTATATCAAACTCAGCTGATACTATCTAAGGGAATAGGGTCATGGAATGGTTTTAGATTTGACCGACAAACCTTTGTTTTTAAGTATAGTAAAAGAAATTTTCAAAGTAATACCTATTATCTGGATTTTTTCTTGAAAGACTCTAAGTGTACGAATAGGATTGGCTTTGATTCATTATGCATTTGAGGGATGAATTCTTCTAGTGAACCTCTTGAGGAACTAAGAATTAGGTAAAAAAAGTTATTGATTATTATTTTTTAAATCAAATATAATGAATTATGATTTCTTAATTTTTAGGGAAAGAATTAGAAGAAATTAAGAAAAAAATCAACATTCTTATAAAAGAAAAATATAATAAACTATCATTTGCTAAAATTAAAGTATCCAAGAGAAATACAAATAGAACCATTGCCCTCAATTTCTAAAATTGAACATTCACCCTAACCTCTTGGCATCCTTATTGTTCAATGTATGGCCCATATGACAAATCATGATCTTAGGTGTAATAAAACTAGTGTCTTTAGATATTTAGCTAAGAGAATTGGTTATAATAGACATATTGGACCCCATGACACAGAACATCTAGATAGATCTAAGGCTAAGATAGATAGATTGAATGGATTAGCAAGTGAATGGTTAAGTGAAACTTGCATGACAGAATTTTTAACTTTATTAAATATCCTAGAAGATAGGAGGAAGAAATTAAAAATAACTATTTTAAATAAAAATATAAAATAAGTAAAGTTAGATGAATGGAAAAAATAAGAGAGAACATGATAAAAAAATGAGAGAAAAGTCGAAGAAAGAAAAAATAAGAGAACGTGATAACATAATGATAGAACATTATGTGTAAAAAGAATTAAAAGTAGAATAGTTAGCACGATTAGGCGCGCTTTACACTATGGACCATGGAGATCGACCACGGCCCTCAAAAATCTGTGATCGGCCAAGGAAGTCGTCACGGTTCAAGTTCGCTTTACACTACTTTGTAAAAAAAGATTGACCACGGAGTTCGAGGTTACCTTAATATGCTATTTTCTGTCGAGTGGATAATGTTCTTGGTCCAACGGATTTTCTATTGAGTCAAGGCAACGAGGTCGACTTGACGGAAATCAAGGGGGCCCTTGGACTGAAAATCAGTGATTGGCTAAAAATCATTTTTTTGTTATTTTGATCCTATAATATTTCCAGGTTACTGTAGGGCGTTGGGACACTATTTTTTGACATCATTTTTTTGAGACCGTTGGAGTGTAAAAATAGTGAATAAAGGTCGTATGTCCTGATTTCCTCCCTCTCTAATTTCTTGTGTATGCACTGTTTTGTGTTATTTTCTGCATGTTTTTTGTTGTTTGTGCCAAGATTTTTTTCCTATCTTTTCTTTTGATGGAGGGATATAGTATAGACGGAGAGTATAGAGATTCCAAAGGGCACACATGGTCGCAAAACTCTGAATGGATAAAATTTGCAACACCATTTCTTTGCCTCCAAGCAATGCACCATCTAGAATTGCTCAAGTGCAATTTAAGCATGGGCCGAATTTGCTTGATTCGCATCCTAATGCATTTCTCTCTACTTCTATATCTTTTTTGAGAAGACTCCCTCATAGTGAAAGAGAATAAGAAGAGATTGACACCCAAATCCCACATAGTGAGTTCATTAGACGAAAGTAGATTTTGGAGGTGAAAACAAGAGGAAGGTGCAAGAAAGGTGTCCAAAGTGCCTCCAAAGAAGAGAGGCCGTCCAAGAAAACAGTAGGCTGCCGTGAAGGAAAAATCGAAGAAAAAGGCAAAGACAATCGTGATTCAACTTGAAGACTTGGATGAGGACGATGCAACTCATACAAAGTGGAAGGATTACAAAGTGGAAACCTTGATTGCAATAAGAGGCAAGATGGACGAGGAATTTGCAAGAACAACAAACAAACAAACAAGATATGAAAATTTTATATTTTATTTGCAGAATGTTGAATTTTTCTCTGGCGCATGTTGGCGTATGTGGGCCCTATGATGAGGCCGTAGAAGGACTTGGCCTTAGGCGCATGCCCATGCCCCCCTTCCCCCCAAAATTGCTTTGGCCGTTGTCACGGGGGCTTTGCAAGTTTTATGGTTGTACCATCTCCTTGCGCGCGAGGGGATTTGAACCCCAGTCTCCGGAGAGGAAATAAATTCCTCCCAAAGCCATCACTCCACCACAAGTTTTTTTATGTCGAAGATGTTCTTTGAGTGTTAATTGTACTAAAAGTTGTCCTAATTTCTTTGTTGGAATTTTCATTCAAGTTGCCTTTTCACCCCTTTTGAGCTTGGTTCTTGCCATAATTCTCCTATTCTTTGTCATGTATTGTAGGAATGAATGCATGGGTAAACAACTTCTTCACCACCTACGACTCATGAATCGCGAGAATTCAACCCTTCCGTAGCATCAAATACACAAGAGAAGGAAATGAAGAGTCAAGACAAAAATTGAAGGGCTTTTGCAGCAAGTTGTAGGCAATTCTACCATTTTGGTTTCCACCTTCCAACAGTCTATAGTTTTACTAAAAAACTTGGATCGTAATATTGCAGCACTTCTAGAGAGGTTCTAGCTATTCTTCCATAGAATCAGAACTAGTATCCAAAAACACTAGATTTGACTTCTTCCATATTTTGTAATGCTATAGATTTTTGGCCAAAACTTTGTGCCTTGTTGTAACTTCTCAAAGCAAGTCTTTAGCCCTTTCATTCTCCTTCAATAAAAACACTTCAATCTCTTCATCGTTCACTCCATTTGTTGCCATAAAATCATCTCTATTCAAAATTCTATTCTTCACGTCTTGAATTGATGCCCTTTCACAACGCAATTCTTGACTTGCTCTTAAATCGCCACTATCTATTCTTTTTTGTAGTTGTTCCTCGGCTTCTATAATCCAGTCCACGTCGAATCCATCCTTCATTGTGATGCACAAATTGTGCATCACAATGCATGTTGAGACAATATCCGGTACCATCCTCAATGGTACATCACACCTCTTGATGATAATTTTCCATCTCCCTTTTAAAATTCCAAATGCCCTCTCTACACACATTCGGGTTGAAGATTGAATGAAATTCCTATTTCCATGGATTTGTGACAGTTCGGTTTTTCCTCCCTTGAATGGACAGTACATCCACGGTCAAACGAGATATGTTGCATCTCCTATCAACTTGTTCGGATGGAGTCTCCCCTCCATACAAGCTCTTCCAATTTTCGTAACTTGAAAAACAACCCAATCATGGAGACTACTAGCCCAATCAAATTTGTAATCCAAAAATTTGCATTTTACATTGACAATCCCTTAAAGAATAGCTAAATGGAACGACTTTCGACAATAATAATCATCTCCACCAACAATTGGCACCAATAGTGCAATATGCGACCCATCTATTGCGCCTACAATGTATGGAATGCCATGTAGAGCTTCAAATTCACGAGCTGAAATCTTAATCTGCGATTCACTAGGCATTTGAACAAATATTTGTTGCAAATGTTGTCTAATGGCTTTATAAAATTGTCTCACAATTTTTGAAACTGTACATTTAGTTACCCCATATAAGTCCTCTATAAGCAATTGTCCATTGTCAGATCCTAGCCTTGTCAACAAAATTATAATTCTAGTTTCCACATAAATTGAATTTTTGAAAGGTGTCTCTTGTTTTTGCAAAAATGGCCCTAATTTCTCACAAAGAAATTTGAAAGTAGCAAATTTAGCTCGGGTTCTAACCTTGAATTGCCTTTCAGTTTATAATCCCAACAATAATCGATCCGTAAATCCACCTTGTCTTGCAAAACTCCAAATGCTCCATATTCCTCGTCCCGTACTCTCCAAAAACATGCTAAAAATTACCAATTTCTCCCACTCTCCTTGTAAAATCAGTGCTTGCATAGTCACAACGTGTTAAACAAGCAAGTCGAAGCACAAATAAAACCCTAGCATCGACACAAGGTCCCTCCTCTTCCCCTCCATTGCAACCCTAGTTGCTCAAATTTCAAAAGAGGAGAAGAAAAGAGAGAAGAAGAAAAGAGGGAAGGTGGAAACAAGGAGGAAGAAGAAGGGGAGGGTGAGAGAGTGAATGACGAGGTATACTTCAAATCCACCCTTTTTAGCTATACATTCAAAAAATCAGCCCATACTTGTCCCGGTCCAAATCCACTTTACACTATGAGAAGTGACCAAGACACTCAAAAATTGATTTTTCATTTTTTGAAATGGTCACGGCTTTAGACCAAGAGTTATGACCATGAAAATAAATGATTTCTCTTGGTCAATCCTTGTGGTCCATAGTGTAAAGCCCCCCTTAGTAGCAAAGTAATACATATGCTATTTAATTGTATAAAGATAGAATACTTCAATTAGATTTGAAGGAGAAATAGAATAGAGTAAAAGAATGGATAGCGGCGTGATTTAGACACTATCTGTAGCGTATGGTGGAAGATACTTCGACTTGAAATAAATAAGAAGTGAAAAATTGGGATAAAATCAAGTGAGGAGATTAGTAATATTGAATTAGTAATTAGTAGTTGGAGACACACTACTAAGACACTAATTTAGTGATGTCAGAGCTAATGAGTCCTAATTTTCCAAACTTAATTTTTAAAATAAAATGAAAATGAAATTGAAAATTGTAGAATATGTATAAGAGATACATGAAAATAAAAGTATAAAGACTTTGAAGAGAGTGTAAAGTCTTAAATTAGGTGTAGAGTTGAAACAAAGTGATTGCAAAGAAGACTTAAAGAAAAATAAAAAGACTTGAAGATTAGAGTTAAAAGATCAAGGAAGACAAATATGTACAAGGCATATACATGGGACAAAATATTAAAATGGAAAGCAAGTATGAAAAGTCAACAATAAAGGAGAATGCTAAATGGAGATTAAGAAGACTAAGAAGACTAAAGAAATCATAAAATGTAGATGGATTGTGAAAGACTAAAGTTACAAAAACAAAGGTTTTTGAATTGTAACAAGGATGTCTCTAAGCAAAGAGGAGGGCTATCTAAAGCCAAAAGTGTTAATAATAGAATCAAAACAATTTATAGTGTAAAGTGATTGTATAAAATTTATAAAAAATAGATAAGTAGTGATAAAATTAACATTGAGTAGCTATTTAATTAAAAAGTACCTATTCATATCCAAGAGTTAGATAATAGTGAGAAAAGGGTTTTATTCACATCCTTTTGACAAAAACTTGTGAGGCTAAAATTAGAAGAAGTCTATTGGTTAGAAATGAAAAAATCCTCTTGCTAAAAGAAAATAGGTTGTATAAATAGCCTCTTGCTAAAAGGTGCAACCTTTAGAAAATAGGTTGTATAAATAGCTACTTTTGTAGTCATTATTCACCACTAGACACATTGAAGATGCAGTGAGTCCTAGCTTGTGGAAAAAGCTAATAAATGGAGCTCTTCATGGTCGTAAGAGTCCTTATTTATTTATTATATTATTATTGTGTTGTTTTGTATTGTTAATATTTTGTACTTATTTGCAAATACTTCAGGTCGTGGTTGTGTGAATTCAGGTCTTGTGCATAAGTGTATTAAATATTAGATCTTCATTGTAGAATTAGGGCAATATCCTAATTAGATCAAGTTTCTATGACCTAAAGCATTCAAAACATATATCATTAGTAATTGTGACATTTCTAAATTGATTGATGCGATAAGGAGTGGATTGCATAAAAACGTAATTGAATATTAAATTAGAGTGTGAAGATTTAATACACATAGGAAATAGAAGGAAAGTCTATGTTCCTATTTATGTGATTTAATTGTATAAACATCGAGAGTGTGAGACTTGATGTATTGAATATTATAAAGTATAGAATTAGGTTAAGAATGATGAGAAATCAATTAGACCTAATCTGATGATGTTTGAGTGTTGAGACTAATGTTTGTGATTCAACATGTGAATCCTGGATGTCATTGGACGTACGTGAGAAGTGTGGAGCTTAATTGCGTGAAGTAAATTTGTGATTTTTGAAGGAATTAATTAATTAAAGAACCAAAAGCAAAGAACCAAAAGCAATGAGCCATAAAATGGATAAAATCCATTTGCCCAATGTGGCATAGATTAGAGACTTTGGACACATGCACAATTGAAACAAGGAGCAAGGCTCTTGTCATACACTCTTATCCTTGACTTAATCCTTGATCCTAATCTCTTAAGAATGAAGTCTGTTTATCCTAAATCCTCTAAAATAGATAGCTAAACTAAGTTTTTCAATAGGAGACATGTTTTAACATATAATTAGATTCAAACTACCTAATACTAGACGCTAAACCATCCCAAGAACGAACTTGAAATATAAGTGGTTCTTGAGTGTTTTGGAAGTAGCAAATTTTTGCTTTACAAGTTGTCTATACATAATAAAACTAGTAGAAACTTGTGTCTTCTTCACACAATATGTGGAAAACATAATTTTAGAATTCTATGTATAGGAATAATATTCTATTTTTGGTATGTATTATTATTTTAAAAGTCATTTTTCTTGTATAAGCCATATTTCAGTGAAAGACAAGATTTGAAGGATTCCTCCAAATGGCACATTTGATTTTAGAGGCACGTATCAAACTTCTAGTAGGAGGAAACAAATTGAAATCACAATAAAATCTTCAATCTCTATGCATTTCTCATTAAAAACATTGTAGAGTGCCTAGAACCTTTCTTTACTGTTGCCCACCTCATAATATTGCATTGTTTAGCTCTATAACTACTATTTACCTCTATTGTACCTTGCTTAATTGTCTAAGAATCGAGCTTTCGATGCTCAACCCCTAAAAGACCAAGTGTCAAAAATGGACATTTTGAAAGTTTGATTAGGTTCTTATAGTGTCAATTTCTATCATTCCTCTTTGAAATTTTTACTCTGGAAGTGTATTTCTAAAACCTTAGTGGGAGAACATTTTTTCATAAATACTAAATTTAAAAGGAATTTATATGGTTTTGAATTATAAATGGGGAGAGTGGACACGTTGGGCACATCCGAAACCTTTAGGACACTCTATTGAATGCAGATTTTCAATACTAGCAAGTAATATGAATTCCTTTCATTTAGTAAAAAAAAAGTCCTTGTCTTCAAAGAAAAGTAGCATATTAACCCAAGTCAAACATTTTCACACATCGTCACACATTGTTGGGCAAGGTACCAAAAAAACTTCTTCCCTTCCACATAAAACTTAGGGATCTTCACATAATTCACTTTTTATTTTTTCCACAACAACATGTGGTGTAAACCTTCTAATTTACCACTCAGATCATCAATCTAAAACATACTAAGTTCACAAAAAATAAAAACGTGAATTGCCAATTTTTGAACCTCCACTACTGGCACCATTGTTTTGAATATGCTACACCCGTCCTTTACCTCAAAAAATTGGTGTATAAGGAACTAACATCATGCGTAATACAATGGTGGTGGATTCAAATCTTGTGTAGTGCAAACATTTGACACCAAGTGAAGTCAAAGTCTTCTAATCCACTCAAAGAATGGAAGAAAATGAACCATTTGCTTGACTTTAAACACTATTCTAATATTTCAAACCATGCGGTCAAGTTTTTAAAATTTTGTGAGTATGTTACTTAAAAATTCTAATTTGAGATCCTACGGTCAAAACTAGAAATAAAAGTTTTTGTTTCCTTCCTTATACATTGCTCTAGAATCCAACAATTTTGAAGTGTTTTTGGTGTGAAACTGCCATGGTACCTTGGAGGTTAAAGCACCATAACTTCCAAGTAAATTCAAAAATAAAAATACTTCCAAACAATTTTTCAAAATGCCTATTCTCATTTAATTTTCGAAATTAGATTTGTATGAATTTGCACAAAACTCAATTATCCCCAAAACAGATACTTAGGGGCGATTTACACTATGGACCATGAGGATTGACCAAGAGAAATTATTTATTTTCATGGTCACGGCTCTTGGTCTAGAGCCCTGACCATAAAAAATAAAAAATCATTTTTTATGTGTCTTAGTCACTTCTCACAGTGTAAAGTGGATATGGACCGGGACAAGTATGGGCTGATTTTTTTAATGTATCTAAAAAGGGCGGATTTGGAGTTTACACCGTCATTTACTCTCACCCTCCCCTTCTTCTTCCTCCTGGTTTCCACTTCCCTCTCTTCTTCATCTTCTTTCTTTTCTTCTTCTAAATTTTTTTTCAGCAACTAGAGTTGCAATGAAAGGGAAGAGGAGGGACTTTGTGTTGATGCTAGGATTGTTGGAAAGTGTGGAACAAGGAACACGAAGTATTTGAAGTTTTGCAACACAAGGTAGAATTTACGGATTGATTGTTGTTGGGTTCATACATTCAAGGGCAATTCAAGGTAAGAACATGAGTTAAATTTTCTACTTTCATATTTCTTTGTAAGAAGTTACGCCCATTTTTGCAAAAACAAGATACACCTTTCAAAAATTCAATTTATGTGGAAACTAGAATTGCAATTTCGTTGGAAGTCGTTCCATTTAGCTATTCTTTAAGGGATTGTCAATGTAAAATGCAAATTTTTGGATTACAAATTTGATTGGGCTAGTAGTCTCCATGATTGGGTTGTTTTTCAAGTTACGAAAATTGGAAGAGCTTGTATGGAGGGGAGACTCCATCCGAACAAGTTGATAGGAGATGCAACATATCTCGTTTGACCGTGGATGTACTGTCCATTCAAGGGAGGAAAAACCGAACTGTCACAAATCCATGGAAATAGGAATTTCATTCAATCTTCAACCCGAATGTGTGTAGAGAGGGCATTTGGAATTTTAAAAGGGAGATGGAAAATTATCATCAAGAGGTGTGATGTACCATTGAGGATGGTACCGGATATTGTCTCAACATGCATTGTGATGCACAATTTGTGCATCACAATGAAGGATGGATTCGACGTGGACTGGATTATAGAAGCCGAGGAACAACTACAAAAAAGAATAGATAGTGGCGATTTAAGAGCAAGTCAAGAATTGCGTTGTGAAAGGGCATCAATTCAAGACGTGAAGAATAGAATTTTGAATAGAGATGATTTTATGGCAACAAATGGAGTGAACGATGAAGAGATTGAAGTGTTTTTATTGAAGGAGAATGAAAGGGCTAAAGACTTGCTTTGAGAAGTTACAACAAGGCACAAAGTTTTGGCCAAAAATCTATAGCATTACAAAATATGGAAGAAGTCAAATCTAGTGTTTTTGGATACTAGTTCTGATTCTATGGAAGAATAGCTAGAACCTCTCTAGAAGTGCTGCAATATTACGATCCAAGTTTTTTAGTAAAACTATAGACTGTTGGAAGGTGGAAACCAAAATGGTAGAATTGCCTACAACTTGCTGCAAAAGCCCTTCAATTTTTGTCTTGACTCTTCATTTCCTTCTCTTGTGTATTTGATGCTACGGAAGGGTTGAATTCTCGCGATTCATGAGTCGTAGGTGGTGAAGAAGTTGTTCCCAATGTATCGTCTTCTTCCATACCACTTGCCAGGATTAACCGTTTATTATTTTATATGTCCATCTCTTCAAACCAACAATACTCTTGTTTCAAATCGGAGTCCAAAATCTCATTTGCCCTCTTGTCATTTTGATGTTTGGTCAAGATAGTTTTGTACTTCTTCTTACAAGATAGCCATGTCCGGTTGAATCCTCAAATTTCCACGACCGTTCGGACTTGTAACTTTACACATGCATCCATTCCTACTACACATGTAAAGAAAAGAACTCTGGCCAAAAACAAGCTCAAAATGGGAGAAAATGCAAGTTGTATGAAAATTCTAGCAAAGGAATTGGGTCAATTTTAGTACAAGGAATACTCCAAAGAGAGCTTGGACACAAGTAAGCTTGTGGTCAAGTAAATAGTATCCCGAGAAAAAACTACTTGTTCCCGAGAGACCGGATTCAAATCCCCTTGTGTGCCAACGACGCTAGGATGTCAGTAGTGAGCGGTGAGCGGTGAGCAGCGAGCAGTGAGGAGGGAGGACAAAAATGGACATGAATATTCTAATTATAGTAATTTTTTATAAATGATTTTTGGAATTTTCTTTAAAAAGTAAAATTTTACAACCTATTACTGTGGTTTACAAATGCCTTCTGTGATTTTTCACTTACAAATGGGCTATGAAATTGCTTCACATAAAAATAAATGTTGAATTTTAGGGGCAAACCTAACCAAACTTTAATATGGAGTTGATTATTTCTCATCATTAAATGGATGATTAAGTTTGGATAATATATTTCATGGATGGACAGAGTTTATGGATGAATGAAGTTCAGGGCATCCATTCAAAATCTCATATAGTTTTACGAAAATTTCTCTATGAGCGACATGAAAGTTAATGGGAAACCAAACTTATGTTAGTTTACAGTGCTTCATAATTCATGCCGCATAAGAAAATATACCTTTCAAGAGTGAAGATGAATCACTAAACTACAAGATTTTAAAGAAGTCAAAAGTGGTTCTTTTGTGCCAAAGAGCCTACTAGGCCCATTTTAATTTTAATTTTTTGTCTAATTTTTTTGATTTTTTTTCCCGTTCCCAACAACGGGTAAAACATGTTTCAAATTTTTTTCCTCAATAAATTCTATTATTTCTACAAGTGAAAATCGTTGAACTTCACAAGTTTTTTGTGAAGCCCAAAAGAGTTCTTTGGTACCAAGGAGCCATTTTGGCCCTCCAAAGTTTTGTGTAGTTTTCAAAGTTAAGCTATAAATGAGGCAATAACTTGCCATAACTACTATGACCAAAACAAGAAAAACTTAGAGATTACTATTGCGGAGTAGGAGCTGTACTTCATTGAAACTAAGACTTGGTGCATGTATTTACTTGTCGTCTTCCAGATTTGCCTTGTACAAAAATCTGTATACATAATACAAGTGTTTGCAATTCACCCTCGCTTTGCGTTGGCCTAATGCTCCACTGCGATGAAGATTATAGCGGAAGCAAGAATTTAAGTGTTCAAAATTACATAAAATTTTGGAGTGCCAAATGGGCACTTCGGTACGGAGGTGCCATTTTCCCCCTCACTCAAACTATGTAAAGTTATAGTGGAAGCAAGAATTTTAGTGTTCAAAATTACATAAAATTTTGGAGTGCCAAATGAGCACTTTGGTACCAAGGTGCCATTTTTCACCTCACTCAAATTGTAGTGGAAGCAAGAATTGTAAAACTATGTAAAATTGTAGTGAAAGCAAGAATTTTTGTATTCAAATATACGGAGAAGTTTGAAGTGCCAAATGGGCAATTTGAATAACTCCTTAACGAGAATTTTTCTTAACGGGCGATAATTTTTAATTTTTAATTCTTTGTATTTTTGTATTCTTTTTTTAGTTTCCCTTGGTTTTGCCCTCAAGGCACTCCTCGGTACCGAAAACTTGTCACCCGTTTTTTTTTTTTTTTGGTTTCGCCCTCAGGGCACTCCTAGGTATCGAAGAGTCCCTCGGCTATTTTTTTATTTTTTTTTGGTTTTGTTTTGTTTTTTTTGTTGGTTTCGCCCTCATGACCCTGCTCGGTACCGAGGAGCCCTTTCGCTGGTTTTTTTTTGTTTTTTTTTGTTTTTTTTGTTTTTTTTGGTTTCGCCCTCAGGGCCTTCCTTGGTACCGAGGAGCCCCTTGGCTGGTTTTTTCTTTTCTTTTTTTTTCTTTTTTTTACTAATATTTTAGAAGTTGCTTTATATTTTTAACTGTAAGCTGAGCAGTCATTCATCTACATCCATCTTTCTACATTCATCCAAATATCCTCCAAGTAGTTGATTTCCGGTTTTTTTAATCCAACTTTCTCCCATTTTGATATTTTTTCATACCACAGAAATAGGTCACAATGTAAAATTGTTTCTTGTAAATCACCCCAAATCTATGGTTATAGGGTGCCCAACTGATAAAAATAGATTGCTTACTACTCACTGCTCGCCGCTCACTGCTCACTGCTCATTGCTCACTGCTCACATTCTAACATTCCTGCCTTGCGTGCGAGATATTGGCAATCCCGTTAAAACTGCGATGCCTCCACGGTAGCGACTGACGCCGTTTCGGAGGGCAGGGGGCATGGGCATGGGCATGGAGCTAAGGCCAAGATCTTCTACATCCTCATCATACGCGGCCCACATACTACCACATTCGCCTCAAGATTCGATATCATTTTATAAATTTTAACAAAATATTTAATACCTTGTTTCTTTGATGTTTCTTAGTCCTCTAGGGGTTAACTCATAATCAACCATTTTTTAGGTCTTTTCAAGTGTCTAGAGTGTAGTTGCGATTAGATTTAGACGGAAGGGCATGTGGCAAAAAAATTCTTGCTAAATTTTTTTTAACTGTTGAAAGTACCATCAAGCTTTGTAGCAATGTGACACTTGGCCGAATGGAAGTGGTAGCTACGAGTGGCAAATAGTATAGGAAATGTTTTTTTGTTGTGGCTAAAATATGCACTATTTTTTTTCTAAGAATGGCACCTACAGTGACAAAGTTTTCTGAAAATGGCACGAAGGAGTCCGGGGGACTGAAGTTCTAGAGAACTACTGGCAACACATATTAGTAAGAGCGGATTTGTGAAAAATGGCAGCAATGCAGCAATGATGACAACAAGCAGAGCATTCAAAAGAGAAGTGAAGGCTCACTTGAAGGCCGATGCAATCAGACTAGAGAGTAGTGAGAGCCAAAGTTGTGAATGATACAATGTGAGAGCCACCATGGCGAAGTAGTAAGTTCTCACCAGCCATTAATTGAAAATCAGCCATGGCCAAGAAGGAAAATTTCATATCTAGGCTACACCCTAGGATCTTCAACGCACTAAATCCAAAACTATCATTACATCAATTTCACCATAACGAAATGGAAGCCACTAAATTAAAGGGAAACATATAAATTATAATGTGCACCATCTATCACGTCATCAAACTATGACTCCATCAACTATACCTTGATTCTAATTTGAGTTGGTGAATTCTTAAAAATTCTCTCAAATGGCCGTCATCGTTCACGGATTCCGTGACGGCTAAGATAGACAACAACGACGACCTCGTTCACAATCATTAATCGTACAACATCAAACAGGTTCATTGCAACACAATAACCGCGACGTGCAAGCAGACAATGTAGACAAACACATGAAATGATACATGCCATAAACAATACCACAACATGCAAGAACAAAGTCATAAACAAAAAAAACATGCACTTGAAAACTTGAAAACTTGAAAGACACTTCTAAGTGCGAAGCGGTGAACTTGGCCTTCCGATATTATCATCAAGAATTGTACGATTAACTCATGATTCTGTCTTTTGCTTCTTGTCTTTTCTCCACCCGTCATACGTCTTCTTCAAGGGGAAATTATTGAGAATAAAATAATCCGGTGAGTACACCCTAATGGCACATTCGAGGTGCTTGTAAAGGCAATTTTGCAACTAGCCTACAGAAAAGGCAACAGAGGAAAAAATCCGCTCATCTTCAACTGACCCGAGCACCTCCACCGCTGCGATCTCTGCCACTTTGATCCACTCTGACATTGTTGCCCACAACCATACTAAAAAAGCAATGCACCTTCATAACCGCGTCAACGAGTTCAAAGAAAATAGTCTCTCCATGGCGTCCGTGGCATTGTCCTTCATGGTAGACTTCTAGGTATTGCATTGATGATTGAACTACTCCTTATCCAGCAGTGCGGGATATATCACTTTCCCAACCCGGCATTTGCAACAAAAGTGCTCCTTGATTACTGTGAAGTGTCAATCAAACAATGCCTCCACATTCGGTTGTACCAATATTAGGGGTACACCACTCTAAGCAAATCCCTGATGTTTGAAGCGGGAAATTTGTTGCTCAACTCGACGATAAGTTTCTCGGTTGCCTTTGCAAACAAACTTCCAAAGTTAGAAGTATAAACCTCCTCAGGCACACATATTACACGTCGTCGGCACTGACAAAAGTTGACGCAAGAGGTCAAATATGAACTTGGAAAATAAAAATGTATCGGTGCAGAGCGACTTTACATATGTGATGACATCCATTAAGGCATCTCGTGTCACGAGATCTGCTACCCCGTACTCATTTCCGTTGATTGTGTCCACTATAAGAAACTGATGTTTTTTGGGTTGTTTTTACCAAATAAGAGATGTTTTGTGCGATGTTTTTGGCTGGTAGATTTGAGCCGCGAGAACCACGTTTTTATGTCATGTTGCAAAAATCGTCAACAAAGACATGAGATGTAGAGGTCATGTGAGCATGGGCATTGTTGTCAACATAAACATTAAAAAAAATATGATATTTTTTTATAAGACATCACTTAAAACATGAAGGAGCCACGTCAATCATTGTTTTGGTTTTCACTGCGGGTAGATCCCACGAGGTCACTTTTGGATGAGGTAAAAAATTGATGATGAGGTAAAAACACAATGATGGCTTATCTTTCATCTATGATTTCTATAAACCATCATAGGGTTCACAAAGAAGTACCGGATGGATGGCTATTTCATTGTCACGTTGTCCTCCACACTTTAGCGCTTACGCATATGGAAAGGGGTGTCTCTATCACTCAAAATGTTTGATATTTATCACACTTTTTTATTTGCATAGACAAAAACAATTCTAGTCTCAAAGTTGAAAACCATAAGAGTAGGTGGAAAGGAATGTGAAGACATGGAGAATATTATGGGAAGGATCTATAAGAATTAGAGAATTTCCATTTATGGCAACGTTTACATAATTTCCATGTGGTATTTTATAGGCATATATATATATAGATTTATTTCTACATACAATATTTTAAATATAATTACTTTTGCAAAAAAAGTCTATTCATTAAGTACAAAGGTTAAATGAGTATTCTTTTCCTCAAATTTTTTTTACCTGTTGGAATTGAAGTTTTCCTTTCTTGTGTCTCCAAAGAAATATTTCAAGATAATGGCATTTAGAAAAAATAACAAAGTATTTATTTAATATTCATTTATTTTAGTAACATTGACATAACTTTCAATGAAAATGTATAGAGCAAACTTTTCTTCACAAATTGAATTACACGCAATTTTTTAAATGCTTGCACATTTGGTAACCATTCAAAATAACGACATACTTTTCTCAAATTAAAATATGTACGAGATTAAAATCCATTCAATACGAAACTGCTAGGGGAAATTTAAAACATTTTAAAAATCCAAATCCATTACAACTAAAGGCTTTTAATTTCATTATGCTGGTTTTAGAATGTATGCGGAGAGTAAATTTTAGAAGCAACAATTTTGTACTATAGGAACAATAATTACTTTTAAAAGAAGCGTGTATAATGTATTCATGAAGTTGTAAAGTACAACTTAATTTTCTTGTCTTCCTATAATGTAAAATTGCCCTTCTCTAGTTTTATAGTGAAATTTTCCTACCGCATCTTCTTTGAAGTAAAATTTTAAGACTAAAAAAATAAAGAAAATGATTAATACAATATCGATTAAATAATTGCTTATTTCATTAACATTCAATCAAATGGCACTCAACATACTCCCCTTTAATAATTGATAAGTTGAACGGAAATTTAACATACTCCTACATTAAAATCCAGTTAAAATAAAAACTTTTATTTTCAATTTAAAACATTTATGAATCTACAATCCATTTAAAACTAAGAATTGCATGACGACCAAGTGTGAGCGCTAGAAAAGCGCCACATTAGTTATTAGAGTAGTCTAGTGGAAAAAGAGACAATTAGCTCGAAATTAATTGAGTTAGTGGTTAAAAGAACCTTCGTGTGACAAATTCACAATTAGTTGTTAGATGGGATGATCTTAGTTAAATTTAGGTGTTAAAAGTTAGATTAGAATCATAGTGACAAGAACATACTCTTGTACAAGAAATAACAAGAATTTACTTAGTTGCAAAATAGAACTGGTAAAAATTAGGATTCAAGAGCGCACTATGTTTCATTAAAAACAAATTAGAGATAGTGTGAGAAGGAAAAAATGTGAGAAGTAAATATAGAAGAAAGAAAGTTTCTTAAGCTGGGTTGTTGACATGGACGTGGACATGGCGACATTGGCTATGGCGATCATACGATCGAGAATGTGGAGAAAGCATAAATGGTGATTGGATGTGAAGAGCTTGGAATCGGAGAAGGGAATGCTCCAATAAAGCAACAAGGTTTGGTGTCCAGTTGCAGATTTTTTCAAGTTGCTGGTGATATTTGGAAGACGCGACTCTTGCAACCAACAGTGAGGGTAGAAGCATATCTCACAGTTGGGATCGAGAATACATCAGCTCCGTGGAGCTCCACAGAAGGATTTTTTTGTGTCGTAAGAACATGAAGATCAACATAGCGGCAACGATCAGGGTTTCACTATTTCTTGGTGTTTGTGTTGTCTCAGTTGTGAGAAGAGTGTTGTGACCGTTGCAATCAGAAGAGGTGGGGTCCTAAGGCCGGGTGTGAACAGACAAAGAAGTGCTTGGTGTGGTAGCCGCGGAAGAATCAATGACAACGACGCGCAACCTCACAATCAAGTGGACGTGGCGGCGCATTTAGAATTTTTGTGTGAATCTTGGAGTCTGAGAGTGGAGGGACAATGGAGGTATAGAGCTCATCGAGAGTAAAGGGGATGGCACAAGGGCCTGATCAGGAGCGAGCTGATGGAGGAAACTAGAGCTTCTTACTCCTGTGATTGATCACGTGGTGTGATACCAATTATTAGTGATCAGTTAGTGATGCATGACCATTCTTAGTTGGTGGAGTGAATTGTCTGATTAATTGCGTTCACAAACGAGACTTTAGGTTGCTAACTAGTTATGCAAAGGATTTTATCTTTGCGGCCAACTTCTATTTTCATAGAGTCTTAATGGACATGAATTGACTTTTTCATAGGTTGGGAAGACAAGGATTACGTTTTTGAATAACTTAGAGTTTAGGCTCTAGAGTAGTTTGGATGGAAAATCTAGGTTGTTGGAGTAGAACTATCATGGTGTTGTTTATGCCCGAGGGCATGACTGTAGATACAGATGCTTAGGCTAGCACTGCACTTAAGCTGCAGAAATCACAACAAAGAAGCTTGGGACCGTGATGCGGTTACTGGAGGCCGAGCTATAGGACATGATCAACAAGGTGGACATTGGATGCGGAATCCGTGGAAGCTCGCGCTACTTGTAAGACATTGTGACAGACATCGTAATACCTTTTGATGCAACTCTGTACAAGTAATGTTTTTTTAATTCCTTTAAAGACATCGTGATCTCTAGTTGTATGTACTTTAAAGATGTCTCTTCATGCACGATATGTCTACAGTGGCATTACTATTGACATCTACTTTCAATTGCTTAAGGAAGTCATTGTAGTGCTTGCCTTGATGAAGTGACATGTGATCTTATTTTTTGCTTATGTGTGGCGGTCTTTCACTATGATGTGCCATATTGTTGATGAAATTGGCAGATTTGCGGAGAGGCCCAGAGAGTGAGCGAGAAGTGGATGCGTGTCATCATCACAAAGACTTTGGTTTACGTCAGATTTTGTTGTGCTCCTTCTGTTCTACACATCTTGCTTTCAGATTAGAGCCGAAGTACATGCTAAACATTGCAAAGGGTAAGGGCTCCAATAACATGAAGTACATTGAAAGGGAGGTGGTTGGCCGTTTGGTAAGTCCTCCCCTCACTTCGTGTCTTGCTTCATGTCTCGTTTCATGTCTCGATTTATGTCGCACTTCATGTCTCTTGTTATGTTCCGCCCAATGTCTTGCTTGATGTCTTTCTAATGTCTTCTTTCATGTCTTGTTTCATGTCTCAATTATCAACTATCATGTTTTGTGCAACATGTGTGTAGACAATGTTAAACAATTGCGTATCCCTTGATGTCGAGGTACATGCAAAAGTAGCGAGGAGTTTCAACATATTAAGGAGGATGAGAGAGACCAAGGATTGATCATAGACGGGAGGTTGAAGACGTGTGCTCTCGCGTCGCGGATATGGATGTAGCGTCACACGCCTTGACAAGTCAGTGAAAGAACTCAACGTCACTGTGAAGAAAACCCTACCGCATCTCGAGGCGATGATGCAAGTACTTCTAGTAAGGTAGGGAAGAAGACAAGGCACCACATCCAAGGACCTTGTCACCTCATGTATGTATGATGGGCACTGTTGGTACTGCTACAAAAGTTCCCGTAGAGTGCCTTGAACGTGTTGTTGTCGACGTTGTAAAAGATGACAACTACAACATAGCTTGTGACAGGGAGAACGTCTCCACCATTGTCACTGTAGACATAGGGGTGGCTGCAAACGAAGTAGGCAAACAGATGTTGGATGAAGGAGGAGAACCGGACACTTTTGCTCATTACAACAAGTCAGATAAAAATGCCTACGCACTACCACGCCCAATCGGAGTAGTGTTGCCCACAACACCTAGAAAGATTTTTAGGAAGAACTTCCAAGATGAGGAGGTAAGTCAATGTTGCCCCTAAAGTTGAGTTGACTTTTTGTGATTTAGCATCACCTATTGTAAAAATCCATATTCAGACCATGCTATAGTATGTATGAGTGAGGGGATATGTGCATTTTCATTTTCACAGTGTCCATTTCTTGTTTTATGAGTTCCGTTGTCTTGTCACTCAAGATAGCCTAGATAGCCGTCGCTCATGACACGCACTTGTTTGCCAAAAACTTTACCATCTTTTGTGACGTCTTTTTTAACGTCTGTTGAGGCAGGCACAAACTTCAAAAGTGTTGGCATGTCTTTTTTTTATGTCTCATTTGACCTCAGTGGTAGCGCACACGTGCTCGGGAAGAGGAAACACAGCAGACAACTAAGGATTCTTCTAATTGTCTGCAGGAGGGCGTTGAGGTCTCCGTGGAATCTTTTAGTCGCACTTGACGAGTTGAGAAGGTGACAAAGGTCGTGAAGAGCAGGAAGACTACGAGCAAAATGGCTAGTACAAAGGCCAAAATGAAGAAATAAGAGGTCGCTATAACCTCTTGAACTGTCTCTCCTGACAACGGTAGTTGTTTGTCCATGAGGTGCAGTCATGCAGCAGTTATTTTCTCATGCGTTGCTGGTGACGGTTGTAGTGGCGCTTTTACAATTTCTTTATTGCACTTAGATGTGCCTCTTTGTTAGAACTCCATATTGTTGTTTGTTTTGGAGTAGCCCATCCTTGTGTGACATCTTCTTGTAATGAGATGACAATTGAAAGATCTTGACAATTGAGACGTCACAAAAAACGTCCCCAAACAAGCTCAGAACATAAATGAAACTGAAGCAACGACAGCCACGTCATCTTCCTTTCTGTCCACATCATCCTCCACGCCATCATCTATGTCATCCGACACGTCAATCATTCTCCACCTCGTCCGACACGTAATTCTTCACATCATTTGTCTAGTGTATGAAAACGTTGCGATCGTGGCAGTTCTTGCCGTCCACATGTTGCATTCTTAGATCTTTGAAGATGTCGTTTTTAGTGACATTTTTATAAAACATGCATGATTTCTCAAGTTTTTACAAAACGAGGGATGTTTTTTGCTTGTACACTATCCACACATCTTAGGTGACATGAACTATGGCAGCCTCTCCTCTCACATTGAAGATTAGTTGACATTGTTTTAGATGAAGATTAGTTGATGTTTTTAGATGTTTTAAACATTCGATCGCACTTCAACTGCCAAGCTTGAAGTTGTCCAATTCCAAGACATGCTATGATGGCGTTGATTAACAAATTTTCTAAACCCACCAAAGGCATTAGAAGTGAAGCATGTAGTAGCATTATAGAAGAGTTCATAAAGTTTTGTTTGACAAACTTTAACTACTACAACATAGTCTCAAACAAATATATCTTTCTACTAAGAATTTGATTAGATCATGCATTCTTTCCAAGAATGGCAAAAAATGTGACAATGCACAAGGAACATATATGACATAGAGGAGTTCAAAATTCTTCCTGGTAGTTTCCTTCGCAAATGCCTTTGACTCCTTGTCAAGCTGATCCTCAGCCATCTTGGCAATGAGCGTTTTGTACCCTCCTCAAGGGAGACAACATACTCAACAACCTCGTCTTCACCTGCAATGAGACACAATGCATATATTTTAAAAGCTACCACATTCACATATTCTCTAGCATATAGTCAATTCACAAAGGACTTCAAATTGACAAGTTCAAACAAAATTGTGATCATCATGCCCATGTGAAAAGCTTACATGTGCCACTATCTTTAAATCCTTTGTGTACATGAGTTCAACGAGCTTAGTGAATTCCACATGGAGTTTGCAACTTCCTAAGAAGTACGCATGCAGCATTTACAACAACGTCTGAATTTTTGCTATCATTGGAAAATGTGACAACATCTTTACAGCCAAATTTGTTCTATGGCTGAAGCAATGAACTCCGTCTATGTGGGGGACAACCCTTTTTTGAACAATCTTGGTGACCCCGCTTTAGATCCTTGCTCACACTAAGGCATAGATCACAAGTAAATCAACCGTACATTCAATCAACTATGGCAATCAACATTGACAACATTCATCGAAGCACAACATAAAGGCAACAAGTACAACATAGTAACAACCATGGCATCATTTGAAACATGCAGCCAATAATGCCACAAATTGCAATAGTAGATCAGAGAAGTTGCTTAAACTTCAATGAACATTCTGTATCTGAGATACCACAACACCATCTGCACCGACGGATACCCACTTTGATCGCATGTCTCCTCGTGCTATGCCACCTTTACCTTCGATGGCATCAAGGATGCAAATGGCCAGCTTCGGCGTTATTGCCCCCATTGAAATCCTCTCCAATGACAACCACATAGAAACCTTGGCAAAATCATGCACAACGCAAGCATGTATAGAAATCCACGGCACGTTGTCAACGGTAGTGACTTCGTCGCAAGTGATAGTAAAGTAGCCACATGCTGCCATGTTCTCCTTTGTTTGCATAACTATCTCCTTATTGGATATTCGGCCATTATCCAGCCAATCGTGTCGCTCCAATGCTTGCAACTCATATAAGGTATCTTCAGATACGGAAAGAACTCTTGAATACTCTCGTACTCAATCATCGGCCGACCAATTTGAAGCAGGTGGAAAATGGTTGCAAACTGATGGAGCTTTTGCGCCTTCTCTCCCCTCACATCAACATTGACCTGCTCAGCTATATTTGGCCAATTTTGCATCTAGGAATTGTAGATCGCAACAATCTTCAAATGACGGCAACCCTTGTTCACGTAGACCTCGCCTTTCTTTACTACCAGATTTAACATATCATTCTTACCAATTTGTTTCCCTTCGTGCATCTCCAGTGTGTCTCTCTTCAACCCCGTCGTGACTTTTCTACCGTCCACCTCAGTCCAAATCCTGTACTGAACTCTATCGACCATAGTGTCTCAATCTCCGTGCATTATCTCTGCCTAGGGATGTTGTATCGCTCAAGTGTCTTAGCACTTTCTTGTATCCTCATAACTCTTCTACTTCGCATTCTTCTCAATAGCCGCAATGCCTTTGATGTTGACAACCTCTACAACGTCGTCATCTTCATCTCCAGTGGAAACCTTGGGCAGATCCGATAGGCCAACGGGATGAATGAGGCACACAACCATTTCGTGTCAGCGGGGGTGCAGGACTCTCCTGACACCAAACTTTTTGCGCCTTCTGCAACTTCGGATATCTTTGGTTAGGATCTTGCTTATTTGGATGGAGGTTTAGATAGAAGAATTGCTGACAAATTGTCAGCATTTGCGACTACTCAAGAAGTGCGACTTCAACACTGTAGCCGTTCGCAACCTCTGCAACACAATCAAGTGGTTTTCCATTTTTCCAGCACCTCATAGAGATTACACCAGTAAAGAACACTTGCAAACTTTTAAAACAAGTGACAAATCAAACCTTACGAAACCAGGACAACCTAATCTTACAAAACCAAGCAAACAACAATAGAGTAGTGTACAACTATGTTAAAACCCTAGCGTCACAGGACTTGCATTGTTGAGAGCAACCATTTTAATCAACCTTGCCCACTACACTCTACGGCCCACTATGCAACACAAATTACAAAAAGCGAGAGTCGAGCATACAAAAACTTATGAAACTTAGAGTGCAAATTGCAAACGCCTCCACCAAAATGAGCTTTGGCAACAAAGAACAAGGTACTCTCACAATAGAAAATAAAATATGGCAATGGGCAACCAGCCTCGTACGCGAAGTGGAGCGACCACTACCATAAACAACTGCGCTCTGTTGGCACCAACGTCTACAATGTGGGAGTGATCTAGCACACGAGGCAAACCATCATGGCACAAACTGGGAATGGGGCTCGTAGGTGGCATCCAAGTCACATCAACTGATAGGCGAAAAGACACCCTAGACTACAACCTAGTTGGAGCATCATGGCAAGTCGACACTCTAGGTGGACGAGGATGTGGCAATTATTTATTCCTAAAACCACTCAAATTCCTTTAGGTTTGTCACACCTTTTCCTTAACCCTTTAATGCCTAGAGATGTTTCTCGAAAAACCAAGATTTTTGCTAAAAAAAAATTTGGAACCGGATTTGATGGAAATACAATGCCTAATATTAATATCTAACCTTACAAAATTGAACTTAACCCATGAACTCAACTTTGGGGAAATTTTGCACAACATCCAACGCTTGATGAAATAGATTATAATGTTAAAAGTTACCGTACATTGGTAGTGAAAACTGTGGATTTTGGAGGGTGTACTACTTTAACCATCAATAGATTTGTGCAAAAAAATAATTACTTCGAATAAGAGCGGTTAACATGAGCACTAGGTTGATAGCTTCGCATTGACATATCATATGTGAAGAAAATATTTATACACAATTATTGGTTATTTTTTGCTCATTTCTACTTGATTGTATACATAAATGTTCCAACCTTATAAAAATTAAAAACGGAAGTTTTGTATGCGAGGAGACAGATCAACAATGACAAATCAATGAAGAATGTCTTAAAGATGAAGTTCAATCAAAATTTAAGATCAAAATCGATGTGCATAGTATGTGGCATGGTATTCAGTGTATTTTAGTGTATTTGATGTGTATTTGTTGTATTCCTCGCTTTTCCAAGAGTTCTATAAATCCAAATCATGATTTGATTATTGGAGAGTTTTTATGCAATGTGTGCGCAAATCTGAACTTAGTGTCTCAAAGCCTAATTCCTCATGGATTTCATGCAAATTGATTTTTTGCACCTCCGGGGTCCCATTTCGGGCTTCCTGGGCCCTGAAGGGTTAAGTTTTGCTTTCTGGCGTAGTTTTTGCCTTTGAGAAAAGGCTGCTCACTATATAGCACACTCTAAATGTCAACTTGTTTACATATAGAGTGAACTACATAATGCGGTAAGTAATGGTAAATGCCAAGCCACACCTAACACCAGAGTCAGTGTAGTTTTCCTAAGTGTTTGGGGTTTAGTTGTAGGTTTGACTGGGAAGTTGTGCAAAGCTAGTCGC
The DNA here is from genome assembly GCA_963971425.1 of Bryoerythrophyllum caledonicum. NCBI lineage: Eukaryota > Viridiplantae > Streptophyta > Bryopsida > Pottiales > Pottiaceae > Bryoerythrophyllum > Bryoerythrophyllum caledonicum. The sequence goes on along the minus strand of OZ020525.1, from coordinate 11,465,618 downwards.
CGAACTTGAAGATTTGTAAGTGAATCGTGTGGCTGCAACGGTGGCCGTCATCATTCAACTCATCTGCAATTGAACATGTCTCAACGTCTCTTTCTCTCTGACTTCGCATTGTCAGCTTTCTCTCGAGTCTCACCCAAAGGTTTCAAAACATATCCCCTCTTTTAATTTTGACAACTACACCAAACACTGCATATAGTGTGGACCGGGCTATTTTGAATCATCTACACTAATTTCAATGCACGTAAATTACAGTGGTCCACCTCAATTCTCAATCCACATCAAATCATGTTCCTCGTAGAATAGTGTGGGATGTTTCAAAATTGTTGACACAAAATTAATGTGGATTATGGAGAGGTGGTGGGAAGTGGCGGTGAGGTGGCGGCAAGCAACGAGGAGTGGAAGAAATTTGGGTGCGTGGCGATGAGGTGGCAAAGAATGGCATGACACATGTTGAAATGTGTCCACATCAATTGTGTTCCAAGGCCAAAATTGATGTGGTTCTCATCATTTTTCACCCACATTACCAATGAATCCACACTGCATTGAGTGTTTGGTGTACTCTAATCATCATTTTAGTAGAAACCACATAATTGATTTTTAAATGCTCTACAATATTAGTCTTCATGAATATTGTTACCATTTATGTTTATAATATTCCTCCTCTTTGATTTTACGGATATTTGTGCTTCATCAAAAGTAGAAGAACTGTAGGATTTTCATATCAATTAGTGTGGTTAGGCTAAATAGCATTATTAGTGTACTCAATTCTCACTCTAAATAGCTATTAGATCAATAGAGGATTTTGCACATGCAACCTTGACACGTTTACAACGTGTTTATTTTTGGCCTTTATAACATGAGCGCCTCAATATCAGCTCGGTATTATAAAGTGTCAAAGTAGTATCATATCAATATGATCTTTTTCTCACCTTTTCTTGATTATCTATCCTCATAAACCATGGAAGACCTTGTGGGCCACTTCACATTACAATGGAGAAGGCCACCAATCAAGAATCAACATATTCCATGCCTCAAAGAACCGTGTGTCCGATATGAGTATAATAATAACAATTAAAAAGTTATATATATATATATATATATATATATATATATATGTATACATAATATAAAATTATACATAAATATACACCTATATTTTTTGAGCCATTTGAGACCATTTATAGCATTTTAATGTTAAAAGCGAAAAAAATATCACTCCTCCAGGGGCAAATTTCATTTCGAAATAGATAAGAAAGGCATTGAAACCTGCTATGGTGCTACGGTAATGTTTCCCACCCTCATCAATTACTCATGTGTGTTCGCCTTCACATGGCAACGCACACCGCCCAACGCACTGTCCTTCTGCAAGGAACTTGACTCCCTACTTTCCTACCTTGCAAGAGGGAAAAAGGATGCATGTGCTGAATAAAAAAAATACCACCACTTTAAATAATCACCATATAAAACCACCACAGAACTGTAAAAAACAACCCAATTAAGTCAACCCCCAACTGCTGACTCACAAAAGGAGTGCCTCATCAACAAAGTAGCCAAAATTACCAGGCTCACCAAAGCCCAATGCTGCCTTGGAAGAAGCATTGATAGAAACAGTTATAGCACATCTAAACATCCATTTATGGCATGTTACATTGCAATCCTCATCAGTAGATTCTCGTTCCCAGAGTTCCCCACTGGTTCTAAACTACCTATACAGTATCTAGCTTGAGGAATGTTGCATTATGACACACCTACATTTCTGTTTAAGTTCGTATTACCGTAGTAAAAATACAAACACAATTATACATTTATCAGCCTTCAAACATGTAACCATGTTGGTAATTTTTAGTTTTTCCCCTTATTTTTGATAGATTGATTGCAAAGGGTGTTCGTGAAAATGGAAATTACTCGCCTTTTCCCACCTGAACAGTAGTTTCCAAAAAGAAGAAAAGAAATTTAACTAGACTAGTAAAAATCAAAGTAAATACATTGTATTGCCATGGAAAATCATCACTAGTATTGAAATGGATAAACCGATAGTTAATTTGAAAGAGAAGAGAATAAAATTAAAAAATAAAATCATTCCGGTAGATTTTATTTTTCTATATGTTGTAAAATAAAATGGAGTGGGCCCGGGTTTTCTTTTTTGGTGATTCTTCTAGGGAAATATTAAAATTTGAAACGTCGAAGGAAAGCCCTACTAAGTTGCTTGAGGGTACGGGCAATGACCAAATTTGCGTTCCCGCCGAGTGAGGTACACAATCCAAGAAATGCTCAAAATCCACAGTTCCAAAACAAGTAAAAGAAGAAAGGAGAATTAAATGCGGCACTGAAGCGGGAAATTTCTCCTTCTAATAGCAAACTGATTTCCACTTTTAGTGTTGGTGCGAATGTGCTTCCAATCCATCAGCAAGTCCACTGTTGAGAGAGAGACACACACACGCACACTGGATCATTCCTCATACACTCCGCTCTCACGCTCCGCCATTGATGGTTCATCCGAGAGAGAAAGAGAGCCGTTGCTTGCAACAACCTGCGCATCATCACATTTGGTATGGGAAGGGGGTGTGGACAAAACCTGGCCCCTATTTTTATGTTGGAGGGGGGTCCTATTTAGATCAAGGTGAGTACCGTGAGGGTAATCTAGGACCACGGGCCCCAAAATTTGGCTAAAAAATTCCAAGAAAAGCTTTTAGACCCCGGAAATACAAAAGGTAGAAAAAAAAAAAAGAAAAAAAAAGAGGCCTATCCATGGATGACATCCGTCTACGTGACATATAGAGGTCCATTTGATATGGTAGGTGTTGGATCATTCGGAAAACAGGGGATCTGTTGCCAGATGATGTTCTAGTTTTTTGAAAAGAGACAAAAAAGAGAGGGTGGTATTTCAATCCGGAAAGAAAGAGAACGTGAGAGTAGACTTTTCCTGAAAGTCTTTCTTAAAGAGAAAATAAATGAGATAGGCAAGGTGAGATTTAAGAGTATTGCCAACAACTCTCTCAAACATGCCCTCAATCGGGGAGAATCATTGTAGCGCGTTAAGAAGCCAGGAAACGGCTCTCTACCAATGCCCTTGGACATTTGAAACTTTCCGTGAATCCTTCTAATGGTCTATTCTATAGGGAAGCTTTTATAGATTGCCCTGATTCTTACACTCAACATTACTTTTTACTTGTTCTTGTCTTCCAGAGAGTAGTTGAGGGCGGAATTTCAAGGACCGGTGGGGCAAGCACATGCAACTCTCTCCCACGGCCCAAAGATAGCCTCATTAGAAGCCATATTTTAGGGACCTCGCGTTCGCAATTGCGGGGCATGCCCTAAATCTGAAAAGAAAGTGCGCATAAAGAATTTCATGCTCCCTTTTATTTGCTGCACTGAAATGCATCGCAATCAATGCTTTGCCCAATGCAAGCTAAATGGGTGCCTTAGAGTACCCTAATTTCTTAAAAGACATGACCAATAGTTCCCCCACATTTTTTCCAAGCCAAGTCACCTACTTCATGTGGTACCCAATTACTAACATCATACTACTAAAATCATAATCTACTCAGTGAACCACGCAATGATCAACCACGCAGTGAACCGTGGAGTGAATTGTAGAAACGTTGCAGTCAACCGCGTAGATAATTGGGCAGTCAACCGTGCAGTGAATCATGTTATATTTTTCTTTTTATAGTTTGTTATATTAAAACTATATTAAAATGGTTGGACTAGTGCGTTGCAAAGCAAGCGCCAATTGCTAGTAATACCATGAAATAAGAAGTGACGTACCCCTTTCACTTTTAGGAAAACTCTATTTCATCTCTCTTCTTCATGGAAATCACGAGTGTGGATGAATCGACAGTCGGATGAAGTCCGTCTACATTTGTGGATGATCCATCCATCTTTCGTCACGGGATGTCTCCAGGAAGTTGCCCGCGGAAGAGAGTCGGATTACGGGATGGAACCCGCTCGCCGACCCCCACGAGACATCCACCGCAAGGTCACTTTCCAGGGGAGACCGGCCAGGCCGGTCGCCGGACCACGTCTGCGGTGGGGCCGTTGCCCAGCCCGATTACCCGGTCGATGCCGTTGGCGCCCGTCCCTCTTCTCCATTTCCAAGTCCCAGTTTCGACAACTGCGGGTAGGTCCTCAGATGATGTTAGAGAGGCGAGTTAGAGAAATGGAATGGTAGTAGATGAGAATGAACAAATGAGGGTGTTCTTGTAGGATTCTTTTTGAGAGAGCACTAAATTGGAATCTCCTCTCCAATTGCATGCCCATCGATTGCTCAGCTTCAGGTTCAGTCGGCAGTTTGCGAGGTAGTTGAAGATTGGGGATGGCGAGTGGAATTTGATGGAAATGGGGGTTTCTTGGCAGGATTGTGGGAACTGAGAGCTATGATTGCTTTGTAGGTGCCCACTTCTTGCTCTCAGTTGCTGGTGGAGGAGATTGAGAGCTGGGGTTTTTGAGGAAGATTGATTGGGAGTTGGCTTTTTGAGGATTCGGAGGTCGTCAGGGTGTGATTGGGAGTGTGATTTTCTTGGCGGCTGTTGCAGGAAGGCAATTGCGGGCCGGATTGTGAGGAGAAGCGCCACGACTGGTTGTGGGTAATCATAGCTTAGTGACAGATGGAGCTGTTGCATCCATCAAACTGAGAGTTATCTCCAGTGTTCGCACTTCTTGCTTTTCAGGCTTAGAGATTGAGGGGTGGGCTTTGGGGATTTGGTTGTGGTTGGAGGATTGCGAGTTGGGTTTTGGGAATCGGGAGATTCTGTTTTGGTGGCGTACATTTCGAGCAATGTGGCTCCCAGGGAGTGTCTTCTTGGTCAGTGATTGTTGTAATGCAACCAAGGAAGTCGCCAAACAGGAGTTCGGAAATTTTTCCTAAACGCGTAGGATGAGATCTGACATGCGAAAACGATGAGCAGCATCGTGGTGCTCAAGAGCGCGGCGTCGGTTTTGGGCAGCAAGGGAGAGGACCCGGCCGCGATGGCGCTCACGGAGGTCCAGCGCGCGCACGACGCGGCCTGGAACTGCCCCGCGGTGGACGGCGGGAACCTGCAGTTCAAGCTCTCGGAGGAGGTCATACGCAGGTCCGCAGAGTGGCGACGAACCTTCAACGCCCAAAATGAGAAAGAGAACATGAACGTGGAGGATGTGGGAGAAGAAGAAGAAGATGAAGAAGAAGAAGAAGAAGAAGACGAGGAGATGGACGAGCAGGGGCTGCGCAACCGCGTGTGGGCGCTGGAGGAGGACAAGGGCAAGCTGCACAAGGACCTGGCGGCCATGACGCTCAAGGAAACCATCCTGCGTGACAAGGTGCGCGAGTTCGAGATGCAGATGGACGCGCACCGCAAGCGCGTCGAGCGCGCGGAGCGCACCATCCTGGAGCTTCGTCAGGCCGCCGCGCAGAGCACCAAGCAGGCGCGCCAGTCCGAAAAGGACGCCGAGGAGATGCGTCTCAGGTATGCCTTGCCAATTCATTGCCAATTGTGCTATGATCTCTCATATTTCCTCTACTCATGCCCTCTGCATCTACACAGGAGGGCCTATCGGTGTTTAGAAATGATATCAAAAACCTTGAATTGCACTTGAGATTTGCATGTACAAGGTTCAAACCTCCACTCTAACGAACACAGCGGCAGGTGCGTGCGCAGCGACGGGGAGAAGGCGGACTTGCAGGCGCGCGTGGAGCGCCTGCAGCAGCTGTGCCTGGACCATGAGAAGAGCATCCACGGGCTGCGCCAGGGGCTCAAGAACGGCACGGACGGCAACAAGGAGGGCCGCATGAGCCGCCTGCAGAAGGAGCTGCAGCGCCTGAGCGGCGTGGAGATCACGCTGCGGACCGACCTGGAAGCCTCGCGCGTCGAGAATTCCACGCTCAGGCGCGACATCAACTGCCTCCTGGAGCGGTTTGCTAACCAGCAGCGCGAAGGCAAGCTGCAGATGAACAAGCTGGAGCAGGAGCTTCGCGGCGAGATCGACCGTGGCCAAGCTCGCGTCGCGGAGCTCCAAGACGACAACAGCGTCCTGTTCGCCAAGCTCAGGCTGCTCACGCGCGAGCGCCAGGACTCCCGAGAAGCGTTGCGGTGTTGTACCAACCAAGTGGCTGATCTCGAGGACGAGAATCGAATCCTGCAAGAACAGGTAAGTCTATCAACTCTTTCAATTATTTGTGCTACTTCTCTTTGATCAATCATTGTAATTTCCTCTCTACTCATGTAACCATAGGTTGCCAAAGTGGAGAAGGCAGTGGAGGCGAAGCAGATGGAGGTTGAGCAGCTGGAGTCGCACCTGGAGCGGTCCAGACAAAACCAAGAGATTGCGCAGACAGCGTTGGCGCTGAAGGACAAGGCAACGTTGAATGAGAAGGAGCCGTTCGAGAAGATTGCGCCACAGTTGGGAGCCGAGATGCGGCAGAGCTTGCAAGCAGCGGCGCAGCAGTTGTATAGCATGAATGAGCGCCTGGAGAAGCTGATGGACAAGCTCTCCGAGCGTGATCTGCAGCTCCAGGAAGCGAGGGCGGAGGTCGCTGGGAAAGACGAAGTCATCACAGGACTGGAACACACTTTGAGCAACTTGGCCAAGACGGTGGACTCGCAGAGCGCGCGTCTCATGCGGATCTCCAAGCAGAACGAGGATCTCACCCGGGGTACCCAGCTGCAGGCGCGGCAGATTGACGAGTTCCAGGCGCGGATTGCGGCGGCTGTGGAGAGCAAGAGCAAGGCTGAGCAGGAGCTGGCCGCTGCCAGGAAGCGCTTGGAGGATTATGCCAAGGATTACGAGTCGCAGGGGTTGACGTGCCAGTTGCTGCAGGAGCGAGTGGACGGGTTGGAGGCCGAACTTCACCAGTGTCACCCTCAGATCACGTCGCTGCGGCACGAGCGCGAGGAGCTGGAGGTAGAGCGAGAAAACCTGCATCATTCCCTTGCGGATGTCACTCTCAGAGTGACTGATCTTGAGCACCGCTTGGCTGACAGAGAACAGGCAAGCGCTTTGCTAACTCTCTTTGACTTTCTTCTCTAACCTGCCCTAGCCCATCTACATATCATTGCCTATCCTTAAGAAAATCGGTAGAACAAAAAAGATATCATAATCAACAGCCAGCCTCCTGTATCTGTGATTGATCTCACATTGTGCTATCTCGCTTTCACCATTTTGCATTACTTTTTCTCGTCTTATGTGATTGAAAGCCAACATGTCCTGCTGCATCTACGCAAGAGTGGCTAGTGCTAGAATACAGAAACAATATCTTATAATCAGCTCGAACTGCGCTTCAGAGTTCATGCATTCAGAAAGTGAAAACTGCCAACCAATGATGAATATAGCAGTGATAGGCATTTTTTTGCTTATGGGTCTTTATTTATTTAGTCTCCTTTGGCTAACACATCGGTTGGCATCAGGTGGTGAAGTTGCAGGAGGAGGCGCTGGAGGATTTGAGGAGAGTGGTGGAAGAGGGACGGAAGGAGCTGAGCCTTGTCAAGCAGGAGCGAGACGAGATGCAGAAGGAAGCGGAGGCGATGAGCAGGGAAGCGTTGCGGACCAGTGTGGAGGTGGAAGTGTTGCGCAGACGAGTCCGCCAGCTCGACGAAGACGTGCTGCTTCGAGACGGCCAGATTTGTATACTCCGTGGCGGCTTGGAGGACTCATAATAATAGCGCTACACCTTTAATCATGTACATACCTCTCTAACACCTCAGCCCTTCGTTCTCCCACCTCTAACGTTAACCCCCAAGTGCCCATGTGTCCATTAGAAAGTTAGCCTTCCAACATGAAGTGTCATGTCTAATTCTTTTGTAGGTTGGACACTTAGCGGTTAAGCAGGAAACGCGATGATCATCTTGATCATTGCGTGGTTATTACCGAGGATATGATGAGCCGGACGTATCTCCAGCCTTGACTCTTGGTAACCTAACACACTGACCCGATTGATACAACACAGAATTTGCTGGTAGGCAGGAATACACACTTGTTTCCTCGGAATATTTGAACGCTGAGGAAATGCTGTTGACACATTAATCTTCAACGTGTTGTTTTTTGCTACTGTTCTTTCTTTGGATGCTCTCGCGGTGTGTCATGCATCAGACGAGCTGTTGGTATTAGGTCCAGCTTTGCCATTCTTTCATTTCCTATTGCATTGTGTTCATGGAGAATGTGCAAATGAGGTGTGTCGAATTATTTGTATATCTGCTGTAACTTGCTTACGCTCTAACACCTGAATCGTCTCAGGATGCTGTAACATCTGTCCCTAAACCCTAAAATCCTAAAATCCTTAAAAAAACGTAGAATTACCTAAAAACCTGGATCTGTATAAATACAAAAATAACCTTATTTTTCAGGTTTTTCAACCAATGAAGTTTTAAGAAAATAGAGGCCCCACCGAGATTCGAACTCGGGTTTTTGGATTCAAAGTCCAAAGTCGTAACCACTGGACTATGGGGCCCAAGGCCAATGACGCTCCTGCTCTGTTTTGTGTTTATAATTCCTTCAGATTATCATCCTAATATAGCAGTTTAAAAAAAAAAATCTATAACACCTCTTTTAGCAACAGGATGAAAGGTCATTGTTCTATGATGAAATATTTAAACCTTAAATGTTAGTCGGGAACCGTATCTACAGACACATATTCTACATAGTATTTATTGAAGTTAATCGAAAGATTTACACCTTTCGATTGAATGTTCTTCAACTAACGTCTTTCATTCGGGCATCATGTCAATATCTTAAACTTATCATGTTCAAGTACAACACCATACATGTAGAATACCGTGGCCACGAATGGCACCTTTTGATGTTTAAGGATTAATGAAAGACAACTTTGGGAAACCATTGGACATCTATGGATGTAAGTGATCAAATTATATTTTCATAATATGAATGGTAAAGTGACATATATGAATGAGAAATAGCACCTATTTAGTTTTTGGTTGCATAGTAAACAAGGATAGCGTTAATTGGCACTAAGCTCAATCCAAGAAACCAATACCGGGTAGAAACATGTATGAGAATTCCAAGAAATGTGAGTAGTTTTGAAAATCTTTAAGTTTGATAACCTATGTAGAAATGCTAGAAGAAATTGGTGGATTTTAATAGATGATATAAGTGATATTAGATACAAGGGATATGAGAGGGCTACATACAAACTAATATGCAAGAGCTTGAAGTAATTTTGTCTACTAAATTATGACCTGATAAGCTAAAACAAATAACATCTAAAGGATGTATAGTGATCATGATGTGGAAGTAATAAAGTTTTTATCAACACCTCCCTTGAACATTGGCTTGTCATTTATTGTAATTATGTGTTCAAAGTAACCAACAAAGTGGTTTGACTTTAGACTTTGAGAGAGATACAATGGTTGCAGTGCAACGAATTTATACTGATTGCTAAGCCTAACACTAAACCCGATAACTGTAGTTCTGTGAAGCAAACGAGATTTGTCAACACCCCCCTTCGAGTGCAGAATGTGAACTACTCTATTGTATGTGTAATTATACAAGAAGGGTTGAAGAGAAGAGACGACATGGGATCATCTACGTTCACTGGAAGGAATCTGAAACCCTAATTTAATGTGTCTTCGTACAAGGGCGGTGCAAAATTTGGTGGGTACAAGAGTTGGGAGAGGGCAGTAGCTTTATCTCAACTATGAATTTTACACCTAAAGCACCTCTATGTTGCTCAAATTTGATGCGGGGAAGGGCTTTTGTAAAAATGTCCGTCTGTTGATCGTGAATGGATATGTAATTTAACCCAATTTCCCCCGTCAAAAGCTTCTCCCGTATAAAATGGTGGTGGACCTCAATGTGCTTGGTCCTTGCCTGGAAGACGGGATTCTTTGCCAATCTAATGGCGGATTGGTTATCACAATGAACTAAAATTGGAAAAATGGCGGCTAAATTGGAGTTGATGTCGGAATTGCTTTATCACAAGGGAATGCAAGAAGGGGGTTTAGAATCTGAGTAAAGTTCTTGTAAAAGTCGATAAAGCCATGTGGCTTTGGAAGCACCAGTGGAAAAAGATATATACTCCGATTTGGTGGAACTTTTAGAGACTGTGGGTTGACGCTTGCTTTGCCACGTAGTAGCGGATCCTGCAAGAATAAAGTAGTAGCTTCCAGTAGATTTGCGGGTTTTTGTACACGACGCCCAATCGGCGTTTGTAAAACCTTGTAAAGGTTTAATGTCATTTCGTGCATAAAAAATTCCATAGTTGGTAGTTTTCTTTATATATCGCAAAATATGGAATACTACATCAAGATGTGCAATTTGTGGATGAGACATAAATCTAAAAACATTGCTAATGGCATAGGCAATGTCTAGCCGGGTAGCTGTAAGAAAAATCAATTTACTCACAATTGTGCAATAATTTGTAGAGTCCGTGGTAGGAGAGCCCATGTGGGTAAATAGAGTTAAATCAAAGGGAGGAGGAATGTATTCAGGACGGCAATCATCCATACCGTGATCGCGAAGGAGTTGGAGGGAATACTCGGTTTGGTTTAAAAAAATACCATTTGGAAGGGAATGAAATTCCAGGCCGAGATATCGTCGAATAGGCCCCAAGTCAGAAATGTCGAACTCTGCCGTTAGTTGATCTTTAATACATTGGATTTCATGATCATCCCCCCTGTGAGAAATAGATCATCGACGTAGATAAGAAGAATGGTTTTGTTACGTCCGCTGCTTTTGTAATAAGGTTGTGGTCATTTTCACTACAGACAAAACCACGGGATATTAGAAAGGAGTGGATACTTTCATACCACATTCTAGGACTTTGTTGGAGGCCATAGAGGGCCTTTTTTAATTTACACACCAAGTGTTCACTGCGAGGTTCGATAAACCCCTGTGGTTGTACCATATATACCTCATCTCGTAAGTGACCATAAAGAAATGTTGTCTTTACGTCCAAATGATGGATTTTATGGCCCAATTGAGATGCGCGGGCTGTCAACGCGCGGATGGTGGACCATTTAACCACTGGCACAAAAATCTCACCAAAATCTATACCGTGGCGTTATTGAAAGCACGTGCAACTAGACGGGCTTTAAGAGGGGGTTTTATCCAGGTAGAGTAGTTTTGGTTTTGTAAACCCATTTTGCAGTACTAGCTTGTTTTCCGGGTGGTAGTGGTACTAAGTCCCATGTGCAATTTTCTTGAATAGATGTGATTTCTTCCTTCATAGCTTGTATCCATCCTGGGTGTTGCGAGGCCTCTTTGAAGGTTAGGTTATCCCCCTGAAGTTGTGGAGCATCCTCGTTTAAGCAAAGGTCAAAATTCTCGAGAGATACTGAAAGAATATAATCATCGAATTTGACGCTCTGTTTACGGAAGCGGTTTGAGCGTCGGGGTGGATGATGGGCAATATCAAATTCAAGTATAGACAAATCTTGAGAAGGTTTTGAAGAAAGAGGAGGAGGGTCAGTACTGGGGGCAGAGGCGTGCCAAACTGTTTTGGCTCCATATGGGCTCTCAATGCCCGGCCGTTGATCTAAACTGGGATATGAACCGGAATCACCAAAGTCATCCATCTTTGGAAACCTTGTAGGTATGTTGTGGTTGTCCGAGGTTATAGGAACTTGGTTGGAGGTCCTCTCTGCAGGTTGAGAACCCGAGGGGCTCCCTGCAGCTAGAGATCCTGAGGGGCTCTCTATGGATTGAAACCCCAAGGGCGGACCATCCCTGGTTGGGACAATAGGAAGGTGCATATTGGGGTTAATGACCGGGGTGTGCAAGCCACGTGGTGAGGTGCTAAAAGATATTGGAGATGGAGGAGGGTTCCGTGCAGGGTGGCTAGACAGCTTGTTGACAAAGCTTTCTATAGGCCGAGTAAGGACTCGTGAGGATTTTAGATGCAAAAATTCATCAAGACCGTGATGATAGTCCTCAGGTGGGGAAGGATATGTGGATGGTAGCCCAAATATGGTCTCATCAAACTTCACATTACGGGATATAATAATTTTCCGGCATAGATGATCAAAGCATCTATATGCTTTGGATTGATCGTCATAACCAACAAAGGTGGAAAGAAGGGATTTAATTTGAAATTTGTTACTTGGGTGACTATGAATATAAGAACGGCAACCAAAAATCCGGAGGTGAGAAATGTCAGGTTTCTTACCGAAAAATTGTTCAAGGGGAGTTGTAGCTTTGAGCGCTCTGTGTGGCATGCGATTTACTACATAGTTTGTTGTGTCCACCGCTTCCTCCCATAAGTATGTGGGCAATTTTTCTTTAAGTAAGAGCGTCTGCATTGTCTCACAGAAGTGCCAATTCTTCCTTTCGGCGTCACCATTTTGTTGTGGAGTATGTAGGACGGTTAATTGCCTTCGAATGCCATTGCAAAAATAGAATGTAATAAACTCTCGAGATAAATATTTGCCTCCGGTGTTAGTGCGGAGACAAGATAGCTTTTGTGAGGTTTTTCTCTTCACCATGTAGAGAAATTCACAAAAATTCTTGAACGTATCACTCTTGATAGCTAAAAAGTATACCCAAGACCGTCGTGAGAAATCATCAATAAATGTCAAAATATAGTGTGAACCTTGGAGAGAAGGATGTGGAAACGGTCCACATAAGTGTGAGTGTACAAGCTCAAGAGGGCGGGTAGTGATAGTCAAACTATGTCTAGGAATCGGATCGCATCGATGCTTTCCTAAGATACAAGCTTCACAAGTAGTATGGACTTGTTTCACTGCGGGGAGTCCATGGACAAGACCTTGTCGAGACATATTTGCGAGGGATTGATAGTTAAAGTGACCCATGCGTTTATGCCAAAGATTTGAGAGAGGTTTTGAGCTTGTAGCTACATTGGCTGAGGGTTCTATGTATGATAAGGGTGTTCTTGGAGTCCCAGGTAGAGAAGAATTTAGGTGATATAAGCTATTTGCATGTGTGCGTGAACCCATAAGAATCACGTGATTTAGGTTTCCACGTGCAAAAATCCAACAATCCTTTGGTCCAAATAATGTGTGATGTCCTGCATCTGTTAATTTTCCAAAGGAAAGTAAATTCTTGCATAAGCCACGAACATAGAGAACATCATGGATGGATTTATTGCCAAGTAAGTTGACAACGCCTTGTGTCGCCACCGGCAAGGCACGACCACTTGCAGTAGTGATCTGAGAATTCGGTCCATTCCTGATGTTTGATAACAATCCCTTGTTGCCTGTCACATGCGTACTTGCTCCACTATCCAAGAACCAGTTTTCTGAAGAAAGATAGTTCATTACCTCTGCTGTGTAGATCTCATGGACTTCAAGTTCCTCAAACTCTTCTGAGGTGTCTTGGATTTCTGCAACATTAGCTTGTCTACCTCTGGTCCATGTTGAAACTTATAAGCCTTGATTGAATTCCGGATCATGGATCTTATTCTTCAAGCGTCGGATCTTGCACTTGTCCGCCCAGTGGTTAGATGATCTACATTCATGACATACGCCGTTTCGGGAATCAAAATTGGAAATGAGCAATGTTGTGTACCTGTGTAGCGCCTCGGAGGTGCAATCCCGTTAATAGCCGCCGACCGTCGCCGAACTGCCGCATGTTCTTGATTGTCCGATTGTCGAAGTCAAGGGAGATCCTTGAGCTTCTCGTCCACGCACGCGGCCTCCTCTTCCTTTCCCTTGTTCGCCTCGGAATTCTTGCGAGACCGCCATCGCCTCGTCAAATTCCTCTTGCCCCTTGATTCTAGTCTTCATGGCATCTTCTTGTAGCAGTAGGGCCTCTAAACCTGAGTATGTTATTGGATTCTCTCTAGCGTTGATAAGTTGTCGCATGAATGTCCAACTACTGAGAAGGCTCATTAAAACCCTATCTACCAGATCTTCATCAGGCAGGATTACACCAATGTTGGCAAGTTGATTCACAATAGAATTGATGCTTCTAAGGTGCTCCTCCATACTTTGTTTTTCTATCATCTTCAAATTGTAGAACTGATTTTTGAGGGTAAGCCTCCTATTCATGGTTTGAAACTCAAAGAGATTTTTCACTTTTAACCCACATCTGCCTAGGATCAGAGAAATGCATGAAATGGGTAAGGAGAAACTCTTTAAATGACAATGTGATGATGCGGATAGCCTTCTGTCGCACATCATCAAGTTCTTCCAGATCTACTTCAACTTGAATTGCCTTGCCTCTTGCAACTGCAAGTGTCGCTGCTGAAGTAGCGATCTTCGACAAATCACCTATGTTAGATGCACCTGCAGCATGAGATAGACAGAAGGTGGGATCTACCAACTTCCAAAGTTTCTCACTGCGTAGATTGTTAGTGGTCTTGAAAGCCCATAGAGTATAGTTTGAGACCCCTTGGAGCTTAGAGCTTAGAGCTTGGTTTTGATATGTGATGCCAAATTTTTTGAAAAGTAAAATAAAAAAAGAAGTCGGCCAGAGCTCTCAGGGACTTCTCTTTTGCTTAGTACGGACTCCATTTTGGAGTGAGATCTAGACGATGCTAGACTGTCAAAGAAAAATGGCCAAAGAACAAACCTGCTCAGATACCATGTTCAAAGTAAGCAACGAAGTGGTTTGACTTTAGACTTTGAGAGAGATACAATGGTTGCAGTTCAACAAATTTATACTAATTGCTAAGCCTAACGCTAAACCTAATAACTGTAGTTCTGTGAAGCCAACAAGATCTGTCAACATTATTGCCTAGTGCAAAGTGGAAATTGATGCCCCGTGTAGGAGAATTTTGTAGCTTTTGAATGTGTTGGGTGTCTATAAGTTTGTAGAAGTGTAATGCAACTCTATTTCTTTTCTTGTAAGTTATTCTTTGATCAAATGGTAATATACTTCTATATGTTTTTATTCTAGAGTAAGAGATGCTCATGTTCTGTTTACTACTTCCACTCTATTGTGTCCAATTTTGGTAGGTCACCTGTGGTAATAAATCATCTATTTATAATTTTAGGATAAAGAATTTAGAATTTTGTCTAATATAGTATCTGGCTTGCATAACTTCTCATCAATAGGATTCTTCCCCTTCAATTTCATCTAAATTTTTTTGTACCAAACTTGTACCTATCTTAGGTCGTATACAAATTTGTGGATTAGTTTGCATCCACTCACATATCACTGACCACTATCTCTATCTTTTATCCATTCAATTGTTACTGGTCATTGGCTTTAGCTTCCATCCATTTAGGCCATGTTTCTATGCTATACCCGACCTATGAGAAATGGTGAGGTCGGGTCACTTCCATGCTTACTTTGGGATTTCTAACCCACCATCAATGAAATCGGGTGTTCATGAAAATTTTGGAGATGCACACCACCCTTGGCAAGCCCATGATATCAAAATACTTCCCTACGTACTATTTCCGCCAAAAGTAAGATTTTATTAAGGCTAAACAACGGTTCATCAATAGTGATGAGCATATAGAGGACATTTTTAGAGGACGGGCTACCACCATGGGAGTGACCAGAGATCTTCATCTCTCCACATTCTAAGTCAAAAGCTACAGTGCTCTAGTCGGATTGGAGAATCCATGGAAACTCACCCTTCACTAGTAGAATCTGGTGTTTTTACGACTACCACTTCACAACTGCAAAACAACCGTATGTGACATGGCACGACTTGTATACAACTGCTGCAGTCGTAAAACAAACGCAGTTGTCTTTGAGTCATCCCGTAGTCGTGCCACAGTTATTTGTATGTAGTCATATTTTTACGACTTCAAACTTTCCATCCACACGAAAATCATCCTTTGTCCTTGAAAACTTTCACTACCTCAACCCCCCTTGCCTTTCTTTTTCTTTTGTGGCAAGAAATCTTCTACGTTAAATTTTCTCTGACACATGATTGTTGGAGCGATCTAGTTGTGCTAAGTGTCATGATTTCATAGGAGTAGAATTCATTTTTAATGTTTAATTTGAATGTTCACCACACTGCAAGAGTAGTGACGTAGTTGTCCCGCAATTGACCAGTAGTTGTATTATCATGGAAATTGAGTTGTCCCCGAGTTGTCCCGCGGTTGCACAACGATTTTATTATCATACAATGACAGTTGTGACCCAGTTGTAAAATAGTCGTGAAGAAGTTGTGTAACGGTTATAAAAAGTAATTCCACAAATTCATTGCAGTTTTACTCAATGTGCACCACACATACACTTGCATTTGAGTAGCAATGCAGTTGCAGCACAGTTACTGCTCGTACACTGTACAATTACAATGTAGTCCTTACATAGTTGCATATTAGATGAAACCAATTACTAATTGAGTTGTATTGTAGTCGCACATTAGTTGCAAGCGCCCTATCCACACTTCAAAACAACTACAGCAGAGTGAACTCCAGACTACGGGTAATAAAGAGTATTAAATAAATACCTTCATAAACTTGGCCTCCCATAAGGAGTTACCTTTAACCACGTCCTTCACCAAGAGTTGTTCGGCATCTTGATTTGGTTCCATCAAGAGCACGTCCCCATGCAAGGCCTCGCTCACATCCACTTTGCACCATCCCTCTTTGATGGTGCGAAAGTGAACCATCCCTCCTGCAAGGCCACTCACATTTACAACTACAACATGCTATTTTCCACCCTTGGGATTGAGAAGCCAAACCTTCTGCCCCAAAAAAAACTGCAACCAAATGATACAACAAGTATACTAATTGCTCCAATAACAACTCAAACAACATGTAAGTTAAAAAGATGTCTTAATAACCTTCTGCAAGGAATGGTCTCCCTTCTTTGTCGCACTAGTACTAAGGCTTTGAAGCCTAGTCCCTCTTCTCTCCTGCAATGCCATCAATAACAATAGTTACTTGAGAATTATTCAAGAGAAAAGCAATAGAAGATACTAGGCTACTAAGAACACTTCAATGACCAAGCTTTCCTTTGGAACTTCAGAAACAACATTAGCTGATTTCCTGGGGCTCCTCCTCTTTGATGCAGCGCTCTGCGTAGCAAGCTCCTACACAAACAACCAAACATCATCAACACTTACATCACCTTAAACTTCAGATCATTGACACCTTCACAAGTAACAACCCCATTCAAAAGCGCCACTCCTTTAGGGCTACTCACATAACTGCAACACAACTACATCCGGGCAACAACATCCCAAAACACTACTGCAAATTTAAGTACACAAAGTCATAAAGTAATTCAAACAACTACCTCACAACTTCCATACAAATGTTCATGTTACATAAGAATACTCAAAAATTATAAAAACGACTGCAACACATCTATAAAATTGGATGCCCAATTGAGAACAAAACATACACATGACATACAATATATCTGATTTCACAACAACTCGTACGCTTCTAGCAGTTAGCACACCATCTTCTAACATTATCCAACAGGCTCTATAAATAAAGAGCAACCCTTACCTCTTTAGAGCAAGGCACATTCTCCTTCCGAAGGAGTTTGAGGATCCGAATGAGATGAGGATCACGACAAATCAAATCACAATCAAAGTACCGCCTACTTAAACTCATTTCCGCACATCTATCATGTCTTTTCAGCTGATCATACCTTGTATCAACAACAAACAAAAACATTTTTAAAATTACAATGGACCTTGGGTTCAACAATCGAAACTCGCCACAATCAAACCATAACATTCTGCGTCATGAGAGTCAAAGATCGAAGTACCGCCCTTGCCTGGCCTCGACAAGCGTCCGGGCCGGCCGAAATGAAGCCCAAAAAGCAGAGTCCAAAATCGCATACTCCAGAAATCCTAGCAACACTTGAAAATCAAACATAAATTTTGTGCGTGTTTCCGATTTTCATACCAGCGGGTGGCGTGAGAAGCTCTTCCACCAATTGTAACTCCTCGGAGTCCGATTGGGATCGCGATCCACCACTCTTCATATTGTCGCCCAAACCCTAAACCCCTCTCCCGCCGGCTCCTCTCCAAACGATCTTCCAAATCAAAGACTTCTTTGCAAAGGAACGGGCGGCCTCTCTCTCCTAACGCGTTGGGGACAACTCACGGCATCAGCGGATCTCCTGCAATGCAACAACATCAACTTCAAAAAACAAAGTAGAGGATCTACATCTTCTTTGGAGTACAAGAATTCTGGCTAAAAGAATGAACTAGTACACAACAGTCAAACGACTCATCTCAACTACAAGGTATTTAAAGTACGACTATAGTGCAAGTGCTCAATTCGTGCACAAAAGTTGCCGACAACATTCATGGCTGATAAACTGCATGCCAGCGCCAATTTCGACTATTAAGCTTTGTCCTAGGAATGTGAACGTCTCTGTTACTTACATTGAACCTAAAGAATGCATTAATGCACCTGACAGTGATGCCTAAGGACATGTACAAATGTCAGAAATAAGTTACATAAACCAAAATTGAAAATATGGCCCCCTTTAAAAAAACAGTTGTACTCTAGTCGTTGCTTAGTTGTTGCACAGGAGCAAAGAAATGCTACAGTGACTACACTGCAACTACACTACAACTGCATTACCAATATCCCAACATAACACATTCACACCAACCTCAAAAATGTCACTTTCAGCATAAACAACTACCCAGGGCAAATGAAATTGAAAAACTCTTTTTAATGAGTGAAGTATAAAGAAGGTAGTAAAAAAATGAACTGCAGCCGTCCCGCAGTTGTTGTTTAGTAGTATTACAATTGAATGAAAACCAAGACACAACTACAGGACGACTTTGGTGAAAAATATGGACTACATCCCTGATTTTCATCCAACTGCTTACTGAAATCATTGGCGAGGAACGAAACTGTTCAACGCAGTTGTAGAGTAGTGTTAGTTAGTTGTAATTACAACTGTAGCGCAACTCAAGAAGGTGAGTGTCAGCATTGCAGTTGTTTAATTCTTAATTCAGCTTCGATGCAGCTGTTTTTTACAAGGAGTTGTAAGAGTGCAGTTGTATTTTGCCCCATTTCCTACTAGTGCTTACATGTTATTATTCACTATCTCCATCATTTTATCCACCAAACTATTAGCAATCACTACCGTCTATCTTTTATCTACTCACATGTCACATACCATTGTCTCCATCTTCTATCCATTCAATTGTAATTGGTCATTGGCTCTATCTACTATCCACTTACATGTCATTAATCACTGTCTCCATCAATCTATCCACTGTCTCCATCTTTTATCCATTCAATTGTTACTGGTCATTGGCTCTATCTTCCATCCACTTTCATGTCATTAATCACTGTCTCCATCAATCTATCCACTGTCTCCATCTTCTATCCATTCAATTGTTTCCGGTCATTGGCTCTTTCTACCATCCACTCACATGTCATTAATCACTATCTCCATCAATTTATCCGATGTCTCCATCTTCTATCCATTCAATTATTACCGATCATTGGCTCTATCTTCCATCCACTTACATGTCATGAACCACTGACTCAATCAATCTATCCACTCAACTATTGGTAATCAATATCCCCCACCTTCCATCTACTCAACTATCAAAGGTCATTGTCCGCCATCTTCGACACTCTGATGTCAACGAGCATTGTCTTTATCTTCCATCAATCCAACTATCACTAATCAATGTTTAATAAATCAGTGAACACATGTTTCAATAAAATGACAAACTACACAACTTTAGACATTGTAAAACCATCTAGTTGTGTCATAAAGACCTAATTTTGTACATCATTGTAAAAAAAAGCTATTTTGATGTCTATATAGAATAGCTATTGTGTATTGATAAGGCTAAAATTGTTTCCACCCATTGTCATCTTCAACGGTTTAAATTTACTAAACGTTAAGTTTTCACTATTGTGAATTTCCAAAGAGCAACTTTCAACATTGTTTGCAAATGTAACTTGTATGTGCATCCATGAACGTACAAAACCTTGTCAACACTCTTTGTTGCATCGTTGATAACTTATCATTTGATGTGTACACAAATGCTACTTATGTGCCATCATCTAACTCAATTGAAGCGTGGTTTTACAGCTACACTAAAGATCACATTTAGTGTATGTCACACTAATTGATTTATAAAAGCTATAACTTTTTACTCTGGATGAATATTTTTACCAACTATGTCTATAATGATCCACCTCTTTGAGTAGTGTAGATAGTTGTGCTCATAGTAAAAATATTCATCAAGAGTAAAAAGTTATTGGATTTATAAATACCTTAGTGTGACAAACACTAAATGCGATGTTTAGTGTAGTTTGAGTCCTAGCAGGAAATCAAAATCTGTAGAGAATCGGTCAGATGCTCTAAATTCCATTAGCCAATCTTCACCATTTGAGTAAGCACTAGAATTATCTTTGATTTCAAAGACCTGAGTTTGAAGTTGGCGCAACGATTCTTCCAATTTTTTACATTCAATCATGATTTTAGTCGGCCAGACTTTTGCAGTGGCATCAAACTTGACCTTGTTTGCATCATTGTCTATTTGGTGGGAATTGTTGCTAGAAGTTGTAACCGCCGCATCCATCAAAGATCTCTATAGTGCCAATCCTTGCTGAAGGCTCTTCTGAAAGTTCTGGCAGAATTCACGTTTTCGAGGAGCAACAGTAATCAGTTAGTTGAAAAGGGACTGCTCTAAGATTTCTGAATTAAAATAATCTCATGAAAAAAACTGCAGTTGCAATATTAAAAAAAAAGTACTGTACTGTTTGGTTCTGGTTGCTTCTCGCAAGTAAAGTTTGCTTTTGAAGATGAAGGTACTGTAGTTTGTCACCGATGCATCAGCATCAGCATCGCAAAATGGAACTTGGCATATCCGGGCCCTTGATAGCCAGAACAACTGAGTTTGCACTTCCGAGGAAAATATGCTTCACTGAAATCGATTCTCCACAAGTGGCAGCTTTTTGTCGATGGATCTGAAAGGTGTTTGACGCGGTCAATCGGAGGCCGATTCGCCACAGACGATACTACTGGCCAGGTCGTTAAAGTAGTAGTAGGTCATAATCTTCAACGATATGGTTCTGCTAGACTTGCAGATGCTGCAGGCCATTCCAAGGTCCATGTGTCGAAACCAAGTCGGAGTGAACATTCACAGAGAGACGCGTAGAAATGCTGCAAACCCCTCGTCATTCTGTTCGAATCAAACCGTTTGCAAGAGGAGCAGGTGAGGTCTACACAGTTAGTGTGGATGTATTAGTAGTGTGGTGAAAATGACAGGGACCACATCAGTTTTGGTTTTGGAAGAGATTTAGTGTTGATAGGTTGTGCATATGCCCTTCGAGGACGATGGCGTAGACACCATTATCTTAAGCGTTGATTGTCCAATGCAGGATCACGAAACTCGTCAACACATTTCGAATGCGGATGGCCCGCAAATCCGGAGAGCGTTTCCGACGCGGAAGTACCGCTTGGCCCGAACTTTATCTCATTTCTTGTAAATCCAGCTCAGTGTCTTTGTGCATGCGTCGGAAGTACAGATATTCACGCAAGAATCTATAGTTCGTGGATCAGGCAGCGATGAACGGTGAAGCTATTTGCATATTGCTTCGAAAGTGACCAGCTATGGACCTCTTCATCATCTAACCATTGCTCCAATCTACTTTAATGCTTGCAACAAGTCAATACTTGTAGTTTGTAGTTCGATATTCCAGCCTGGTTTCTCACTCATACATTGCTCGGAAGGACTGTGCAGGTTGGTGCACATGGGTCATAGGTGCACATGTTGTTGGTCGCTTGCTGCACAAGTTTTGTAGGTCGCTGGTTGGTGCAAGTCCCCATTAGTTTTTTGTCAACCCACACTACTTCTGCACTGCAGAATTTGATGTGGATTGAAAGTTAAATTGCACCACCGCCTTTTGCATTGACAGGAATTAGTGTGACTGTTCCGAAATACTATGGTCCACATTATATGGGGTGAACGGTGTATGTGATGCCAACTCGGGCATTCAACAACTTTTACCATCCACAACGTTACACCAGATTGAGCATGCTTTGAATCAATGACAAGATGCAACTCCCTAATCATATTACCATTCATGTGAGCTGAACCTCTAATGCGCGAAAACGATTCGACTACAGAATCAGCAGACTGAGTCCATCAACTTGAACAATCTCACCAAGGCAGATATATCAGCTTATAACAGCAGCAACTTGAGGAGGTCCCAGAAAGTGAACTGTGGTCATCAGCGAATCACCCGCTTCATCAAGCACCAACATGTTCAGCATTCCACTACGGTATACCGTGAATGTCGCAATGAGTACGAGAGCCAATCAGTCTCGAACAATCGCAAACTTGCGACAGCATCACTTTGGAACCTACCACTGTGGAAACATGCAAATCCACACACGAGAATCATCAAACCATTCGGATACACCGTGCACATGATCGTTGATCAGAAACGCCCTCAGAACGAACTTCTGACTCTAATGTATTATAAGCGATAGACAACCTCATCCCACTGTGCTCAAAGACACCTCGTCGGGAACATTATTTCTCGGAGGCTGCAACGGGACCGCCCAGAAACCGATCAGTGCTCTCCACGAGCCTCTCCAACACATCCACAGGTTCTCATCGGAATGGCATAATAGTACATACATCTACGCTATCTTATACGGTCTGCTCGTCACTCCGACGCAACTGAATACGCCAAGCCGTACGTACGTACCCCACGCCGGACTAACACGGAGCGAGATGGCAAGTGCTGGGCAAACGCCACGCCCCTACTACAGTACTCCTACACGCATGCATGCGTGTATACGAGCCCGGGACGTGACATCCGTCTCTCTCCGCTTCACGACAAGCCCTCCTTTCGTATACCACACGCGACGAGACCCTCGACACGTCCATCCATTCAACAGTGAGCACCACACACCACCGCCCCGGGAATGACGCGCTCACGCACCACGACCGACGCAGTCACGCACCCACCCTTCACTGGATTCCCATGTACGATCTCGACAGCGGCACCTGGGAGGACACAGACTCAAAAAGTTGCGGCAACGAGGCCACCCGCGGCAGATTCATTAGCAGATCGCCGGTGCTGGAAGCACTGTTTTTCTGCAGGCAGTTGAAAGAGGTTTCCAACAGATTGCTACATCTCGTCAAGTTCCTACTGTGAGTGTCAAAATTGTTGTCCGCGCCCATGCCCAGGCTCCGCCCGTAGTATACCCCGCTCCCGTCCACCACGGAAGGGAACCCCTCCAAACCCGCCTGGCCCGACACCGGACCGCTCTGGAACGCGTCCCTGCCGATCACCGCCTGCATCGACCCCATCCGGGCAGCCAGGAGGATTGCTTGCTCCGTCGACAGCGTCGCCGACGAGTCTCCGAGCAACACCTGCGCAATCTCGTCCAAGATCTGCCGGTTCTGGGCCGACATGCCCCCGCTCATCCCCGGGTACATGTGGTTCATCTGGTTCATCGGAGGAGCACCCGCCTTCATCTCCGGAGCGT
Source organism: Bryoerythrophyllum caledonicum (assembly GCA_963971425.1). Lineage (NCBI taxonomy): Eukaryota > Viridiplantae > Streptophyta > Bryopsida > Pottiales > Pottiaceae > Bryoerythrophyllum > Bryoerythrophyllum caledonicum. Next base: position 11,442,323 of record OZ020525.1, on the reverse strand, counting down.
ACTCGTACGCCATCGCCGGGGAGTACCCCGAGTCCACCGTGTACGGGCTGTAGCTCCCCAACTCCTCTCTCACGTGATACTCCCCGCTGTCACTGTCGCCTCCCTCCTCGCATCTGCGAATCTCCATCACTGCCAATCCACCCATCACAACATCAGCCCTGCGTTCCCAGTCATCCTCCCCCCGCCATCAGAACCCTTTCTCGAGTACGCCGCCCACATCACTCACCCCAACCATCACCAATATCCAACCCATGTGCAACATCCAACTCATACAAGGACCGAACAACTCACACCCAACCCAACACCACCAAAGGAAAACCAAACTACAACCGCCACCACTTGCATGCGAGTGCATACCAGAGCTCGGCGACGACGTCTCGTTGCTGCGCATCATGTCCAACTCCATCTCACCCACCACGCCCGCACCGCCTCCCCGCCCTTGCAACTGCGCATACGGGGACAGCGGAGACAACGGCGACCGCGGCCTCTCAACGTAACCCTCGTACATGTGCGCCATCGCATTCCGGCCCTTCGACTGCTGCAGCACCGCCTGCCCATCCACCACGGCCACCTCGCTGCTCTCGTACCGAGGGCTCGATGCTGACAGCGTTCCCTCCACCAGCGCCTTCAGCCGAGGGTCGCACTGCACCAGCTTCTCGTAGTGTCTGTTCAACACGCCCTCCGGAAACTGCAGGTAGTGCACCCTGTCATGACCCGTGCGCAAACCCGGTCAGATCCACCCACCAGTAACAGAAACACCCACCACACCAATGATACATGTATTTTTACGATATCGCACCACATCCCCACATCCCCCGACTCGTCAAGCCAAACGCCCCCCAACAAACATCTCATGCACATAGCACGCATGCCATCACTAGCATAGACTCAACTCCCCCAAACCACGCATCCCACACCCCAACGCAGGACGAGAGCTTACTTGCATATGCTCGCCTGTCCCCCTGTGAAATCCGTCGTCGCCTGCCACAGCGTGTGCTTCCGGGGCTGCGGGTTCGTCTCCTTGAAGAACAGTGGAGGCCGAGAAACCTGCACCAACACCGCCCCCCGCTCCTTCAGTGTCATGCCCACATCATCCTACCCAACACACTGCACTCCACAAAACCATCCCGACGACGTGCAGGTCGCACCACCAACCGTACCTCGATCTCCAGAGACCCGGGCAGATTGTCCGGGCACGTTGCCTTCATCGCCGAGATGTCCGACCACTGGATCTCCACCTTGCTCTTCAGCCCGCTGTCCAGCACCTCCCATACCAGCTTGCGCTTCGCGTAGTAGCATTTCGCCACCAGGTCGCCCTCGTACCGCGACGTCCGCTGATGATGTGCAACACCCAATTCTCAGTAACAACTCCAACAACCACACCAACCTCAGACGCACACCTTTCCGCTCCGCACTTCAGCCACTTCATGAGAACCCCAACCCAACCCCACACAAGCAAACACCATCCTCAAATACTTGCCGCCGCCCACTCTACTGCCCCCAATGCAAGCAATCATCACCGCCCACCACAAACGCACCCCCACAACGCTCACCTCCCAAGTTCCGATCTTCAACGTCGATGCGGGAAAATTCGACGCCTTCAGCTTGTCTTGGGCGGCAGACCCGGTCGGAGCCAGGCACTTCCCGATCCGCGACTTCCCCAACCCCTGCCCCGAAGTCTCCGACTCCGCGGCCTGGGTGCTCGCGTTCTGCTGCAGCTGGTAAGTGATCAGGTCCAGCAGGGACGGCGTCTTCTTCAGCGTCAGCCCCAGCGGGCTCGGCTCCTCCAGCGGATTGCATTGCGCCTGAGGAACGCTCACCGGCGCCGGAGGCAGCATCGAGTTGCTCTTCCTCATCATCATCGGCGCCTGTTGCGCATACCTGCTCGGCAGGGGAAAGCCCCCTCCGCTACCGTGCTCCAGGACACCCAACGAGTATGGGGCGCCGCCTGCGCGACCCGAGCTCTGCCACAAGGGGAAAAATTAAATAAAATTAAGCAAACCCATATACTTCAGTCAATCGTCCCTCCGCATGCTTCAGCATACATCCGACCCGCCACAATGCTTGCTGCACATGGAGCCGCCTTCAACAATCCTTGATTTGCGATGACCGTCATGTCCGCGACACATACATACACACACAACGTTCGCAAACATGAAACTTCATCATCTACAACCAAGGGGGCACAACATGCAGCACCACATGCTCACCTGCAGAACCGGCGAGGCCACGCCATCGTGCAACTTGGCTCGCTTGCGCCCATGCTCGTACAGGTTGTACTCTCCGCCCTCTCCTTCGCCTTCGCTATACAGCGAACGCTCCGGCTTCGGGACCGCCAGCAACCTCGGCGTCGGCGCCTGCGACCGGCCGCGCGGCTCATTCATCGCCAGTCCTCCGCCGAAGCCCTGCCATTCCGCCGGAGCCGCCACGCTCGACCCGGACTGCTCACTCTTCGCGTGAGCTGCAGGGGCCACACATGAGACCATTCTCCGACACCCTCGCAACCCAGAAACAAAATCACACACACCACCTTCTCACAAACTCACACCACAATTCACCTCCCTCCCTCTTCGTCACGCCTCGGACAACCTCCGCCCACCAAGTGCCCACGCACTGCCCCTCCCGCGCTTGTCACCACGCCTCCTCACGACGAATCCGTACCTCGTTCTTCTTCTTCTCCCTCTCGGCAGCAGCAGCACTCGGTCACCAAGCGTCGTAATTGCCCGCTCCGCTCCCAGGTTAGCGGAAAAGATCTTCCACGCCCTCCACTAAGATCAACCAGATTCGCCGACGGTGGTCTAGGGGTCCACGCAGCATGGCCTCCTACGCTGAGACGGCGGGAAATTCTTCGTAGTCACGAGGACGCGCTCGGCTCACCCTCCAACACTTCACCGGAAGTCGATAGTCCTCGCAAGCATGTTACACCTCCAAACGTGCAACCGTGACGGGCCCCCGAACGACCACGCCTCCAACCCCTCCAACAAGTCCTCCACACTCTCAGAATCCCCAACCCCGCTCGACTCCAAACACGACAACCTACAGCAACTCCCTCCTGCAATTTACGACGCTGAGATGCCCTTCGCACAGGATGATCCCACTCCCAACTTCTATAAGAGACGTCCCAACAACAGGAAAGTCACTCCAGCACGTAAACTACACGCAACCCGTGCCTACCAACGCAAGACGGGAAAGCTCTTCCCGGACGGACGTCCAAACGTCAGATTCCTTTCCGAACGAGCGCGCACTTCCAAGTCACGCACCAGCGATCGAATGTGCACCAACTCACTACCTGACGCCCCACGCCACGGCTACGGCAAACGGGCCTGTGCACACGCGTGCGTGAGTTACTAGTAAGGACGGGCGACCGACAGCAACGCAGCGGCGAGCGCAACGGCCGAGCGATCGTAGCAAAGCAAGCAAGAGAGCGGCGAGTGGCGGCGACGGCGAATAATTCACGCCGCGGGACGACCAGATAGTTCTCGGACGATCCCAGAGACGGACGCCGGGAATCAACGCGGCGGCGCAGACCGCGGATCGATCGCGGCTGCGGGCGGCACTTGAGAGAACAAGGACGCGAGACGGAGAGCGCGACGGTGAAGCGAAAGCGAGAAGAGGGTTGGAAAAGATTTCGATGCCCGCCCCCCGGCCCCTTTGTAGGCGCGCCCGGCGATGGGCATGCACCCCCATGCATGACCCCATGGCCATGCGCATGATGACCCGTTCCTTCTGGGAACATGCGTCCCATGTGGGCGCCTTGGCTGCTGGCCTTCGGGAGAGGCGCCCGCCACCAGCTCACCGTATTCCTTCCTATCAGCGCGGGCCACCGGGGCCCGGCCGCGGGCTGGTGCCGGTGGCTGCCACAGTGGCACCCGGTGGTCGCCCCAGAGGCCGACAGAGCGGGGCCCACGCGGGGGACCCGCGGGTTTAGGGCGCGAATCAAATCCTCCGCTTTCCTGGCGCCGTGGGGTCTCATGACCGCGCCTGGTCGCGTGCAGGTTCGTGCGTACACTGTGATTGTGCGATGATGCTATCCTGAAAATGGTTGGTGGATGCTCTCTCGCGTGACTTGCGCTGGGCTGGATTGAAGAATCTTTTTCTTTGTTTGATTGACTTTGCTTTCTGTGAAGGTTTAGTTGACAAGTCTACTTCCCATTTCTTAATTTCGTGTAAACACGTACTTAACCAAACGGACTACGTCATGAGTCGAATTTACTTGATGGAGTGACCTGCTCCAGTCTGTCTGCATTATGGTGGAGATAGAGCACATGTATCCATCATTCCACCTGCCTGCTGCCATAAGAGACCTCCAACTTTACCTTTTGGTGGTTGGTTTCATGGCATGATTGTACATTTCTGCGATCGAGTTGCTTTGCAGGGAAAGCAGCTCCTTTTCTGCCTCCCTATTTTTTGTAGACTTTGGTTGTGTCTGCACGTAATCATCCAAGTTTGGAATACCTCCCTCCCACATTCATTTGTCAGGTACTGTAATGTGGATGGAATATATTTTTGAGAGGACGTCACCTGGAGTAAGTTATAAGCAATGCCAGTACAGGGTAAATTACTTTTTCAGTGGAAGAGGGCCATGTAAGTCTAATTGGTAGTTGGTCATGTTTTTTACTGTGTTTTGATGACTGTGTTACAAATGGGAGAAATATCCTCAGATCATGCCTGGCCTCAAATGAACGTAGTGCACTTTTTTGACTTGGTTTCGAATAATCTGCTTTTATGTCACTCTCTGCAAAGCAAGCAAGAAGGAAATCAGAACTTCAGCCACCCCCTCCGAAGAATACCAGGATGAATCACTGTTTGAAAGAAACACATGAGGAGTTCTTATTAGAAAATAAAAGTGACAGAGCACCAGCAAAAGAATTTTGGTTGCCTTGGGGGGTGTTATGTCATGAGCCTTGTATTATTGCTAGCTTTAAATTACATTGGTAGTCTCATGATTATAAATCTCCTTCGAAAAAGTGGACATTTCTTATTTGGGAGTGGCTGCCTAACCGTGGTCTTGCTATGAGTAGACGGATCAACCCGCAAAACCAAGCAAGCTGGAGGATACTATTTCCCTGTGGGACCTGGAGTGGTGTTGTAAGAAGAAGAAGAATTCCGGTCCTAGGGGGGACCGAAGTGAATAAAGTGTATGTTCGTTCCACCACTAAATCTATGTCCACCAGACATAGGTTTAGTAGAATGGAACTACTCCCCCCCTCTAGAGGGTAGATGAATGGTGTTGCATAGATGCATCTAGGCTCCATTCCTCTGTTTATATTCATTTTACCTTCAACTTTGGTCCTACGCATTGGTCAATTTTGTACATAATTAAATCACCATGGTGGATGTTCCAAAAAATTGGGAAATTCAAGAGATATGTCTTGGTGTTACCCATGTAATGTCAAGGTGATAACAATGTAATGCCTAGGTAATAATAGTGAAATACCTAGGTGATATCCATTGTGTCTAAACTACTGTGATTTGGGGGGGAAATTTATTTGTCAGGGAGGTGCTACACATATGATTTAGAACAAAGTACAATCAGATTTCTCTACGAAAGCCCTGTTTGTGTAACCAAAATTTACCATCATCTACCAAGTCCACCCCTCTTTTCTACCACAAGAACAAATACTGCAGACTGCTGTAACAAAATGGCTCTTGTTATAGATGTTTTTTGAAACTCAGGTTAAAGATGACATTTGGTGGTCAAGCTAGAGGTTAGACTAATGGATATTATGTCCTCTATCTTAATAACCCCTCAAGGACCAAGGCATTTTAAAGGAATCTTGACTCCATTGATTAAAAAATGCAAAGATGAACTTTTTGAGAATGTAACCATAGAATCTTTTTTGAAAACAATATGAAGGAATGTGGTAACAATTTTGTGAATCTTGACCATATAGATTGAAAGATAATGGGAGTTAAAGTGAAAGAAAATGTCCCCAAAATGGACACTTGGTCCTTTAGGGGTACGCTTATTGATAACTCAGGTCAAACTTTTAGCAATTCAATTTTGATTTGATTTGTGCAAAAGAATATTATGAAATAAAATTTTAAAAACAAATCAGGTCAAACGATGACATTAACCTTAGCCCTCAGTGTGCACAGATCACAAGGCAGGAGAATAATATAAGTCATAGATATAAGAATCTAGCTACTGTTTGAACAGTTGACTTGTTTAACCCTAGAACAATGGAGCCTATGACCGTGGGACTAAACCCAATTTCCATCCTGTTGTGTGCTCTAATTTTTCACCAAATATACATGGAAATTTTTTTATTTCATTTTTCAGAGATGAGATCATATGTCTTGTCTATGTCACAAAAATCACAGATTTTTTGAAATTGTTGTGACTTTTGAAAGAAAAAGTGAAGAAAATCCATATCAAATACAAAATATGCTTAAATTTTTTGAAGATTTCACCAAAGTTGTATAATATAGTGCCAAAACTCATGGTGCGAATGAAACTTCCGTGTTCATATAAAATTAAAGAATTGGTCAATCATTGTCATAGGTCCAAAGTTCAAATTGCAATAACTTGTTCAATTTAGGTATTCTTCAAATTTCCAAATTGAAATGGAAACTAGGCTTTTAAACTTCATGCTGTTAGTTGGACTCAAATACAAAAAATATAATTTTCTTTTTAGATATAACATGATTACCTCAATGGGGCAAATTTCGTCATCATCTAATATTTACACATTCAATGAACTCTCCTAAAAAAAATTGGATGAATAACGATGGGTAACATCAATTATCATCCTCAAAAATCATCTAAGAAGCCACTTTTTGGCTTCTCAGGCGTTCTAGGATTAAGGCCTTCCATATTCAAGCATCTACATTCTACAATTCGCTTTAGAGGAATATCTTGATATTTTTTTCCAACTCCAAAACTTGGCACCTCGACATGGTTTCGTCCTTTGATACCTTGGTATCTTCTAGATTGTTACCACAGAGAGGAAATTTTCAATGTTGTGAATTGTTACAAATCACTCAGAAAATTGTAGTGTTGTTCTTGTTTGGTTTTGGTTTGCTTACGTATTCAAGTAAGTCTTGAACATGTTATCTTTTTCTTGTGCACATCATACAATGGGATCTCTCTAAATGTTAATGGTTAAGAGTGGCAAAAAACATAACACTTATTGAGAATAATATATATTAAAAACGCAATTTCTAAAATTTGAAAAATAAATTATAACACTTATCGAAAACCACATTTATAAGGATTGAAAAAGAATTTAATAACATTTATCAAAAACCACATTTATAATACTTCAAAAATAAATCTTTCACACATAACAAATATCACATTCCTAAGACTTCAATCATGGACTTAGAATGCTTATTAAAGTAAATGATGAAAGTACAAATAAAATACAAATAGTACATCAATTAAGCTAATACAAAAAAAGAATCTATTGTGGTTTGACGAGATTCTTTCATACGCCAATCGCAAACTTTCTTTTGAAGTGCTCGAATATTCTTCATATCTGAAAGGACATTCTTCAGTCGTTGCTCCAAATTTTTTGCAAAGTCTCAAGGGTACGCTTTGCATCATTAAGTCCAACAACCTCTTATACCATATCATCATCAAGGGTAGATTGAATGGTATAAGAGATATGGTTTAAGAGAATACATTCATGATAAGAGATCACATTCATGATAATCAAAGGATAGTGAATCTATAATATCTTCATCAGTAGGTTGATAAGGATTATTCAAATCAAATTTGAGCTTGAAACTGATGAACTCATGAGCCTCCGTAGTATCATCTTCCTGAGTCTCAGATGATAGCAATGTCAATTGCTCTAGCAAAATTGCAACATCATCAATCTCTATCAAACGTCTAGCGTCTTCTCTCTCATTCTCAATAAGATAAAAAAAAATACTTGTGTAGCTCCAACATTTATGAATTGTTTAAGGTGTAATCCCAACATGCCATGCTCTCTCAACTATAACCCCACCTTGATATACATCAATTTCAAATTCTTTCTCTGCCATGATACAATCTATTTAATGTTGTATCACCAACTTCCGGTAGTGGGCCTTGAAAGATGCAATGATGCCTGCATCCAGAGGTTGAAAGCAACTAGTGGTGTTTGGAAGCAAGAATAATGATTTTGTCGCCATCAGCCGCAAAGCCACATTTGACAATTAATGACTAGGAAAATTCAACAAAGAAAACTATTTTTTTTTTTGCAATCACCATCTTCCTCTCAAAATCTAATATAAACGGCTCAAAAATATTTGTGTTCATCCATGCTTTCTTGTTAGCGGCCTAGGTATTACCTAAATTCTTTGGATTTTGAATGTGCCTAAAAGTGAAAGCACGAGGTTTTAAATATGATCTGTAACCAATTGTGGAAGACAAATACTTCCACTACCATTTGCATTCAATGCCACCGTATATGCTACTTCTCCTCCTTTCCTCAAACACTCCCTTTATAGATAATGTATGATTAGGCTTCAATCCCTAGAAGAGACCAGTTTTGTCCATATTAAAAACATCACTACTATCGTATTGAGATACTATCGCTTTAATATTCTCAATTTCCTCTAAAACCACTATTGAACTATCCGCTCATGTATCCTCTCCGTGGCAAACATAATCCTCAATTCTAAATTTATGCTTGAACTTCTCTTTCCACCCATTCAAAAATTTAAGCTCCTTCTCACTTGCATCTCTCAGTTACAACACACATAACCTCTTTGCCACAACCACCACAAGATCATCTAATAAAGTGGCACCATTCTCCTACATTCTAGTAAACCAACTGAAATTTGCTACCTCTATTTATGGACATTGCGCCTTTCTCATACGCTTGGAAGCACCCAAGTGACGGACACCAACGGCAATAACCGATGCCTTCCGTTTCAACAATCTACCAATAGTCATCTAAGAAGCTGAAGCATCAACTTAGCATTTGCCCACTCACACAATGCCTTGTTGGAAATCTTGTGGCTTGAAGCTAGTACCTTTCCATGATGAGAAATGATTTCTTGTTGCTCGTGCAATGTGAATTTATGGCCTTGCCCATGGCAACCCTTCACCGAGACTCAGCGATTGAAATCCGTAAACTCATACTTTGTCTCTCCACACTCCACAACCTCAATATTGCCTCATGGAAATATAGAGGAACAAAAGAGGACCTCAATTTTAAAAATAAAATTGAAAACCACTCAAATAATCCCTACTCCTTGTTCCAACTCCATGGGCCTCTTTCTCAACTTTGTTGCGTCTCCCTGGCTCTCTCCCCTCTCCCTCATCAATTCTGCTTCTCCCGCACTAACTTTGACTCTCTCTCACTAACTCACTAACTCTACCTCATTGACTCTGACTCTCCTTCACTGACTCATTGACTCTCATTAACTCCCATTCACTGACCTTGATTTCACTTACTCCCTCTCTCTCCTCGACTTTGAGTGACTGACTCTGATTGTCCCTATCTGTCCCCTCTTTCTCCTAGATCCCCTAACTATCCCTTCTTTCTCCTAGATTCTCTCCAACTCTGACAGACTCTGGTTGTCCCTGACTATCCCCTCTCTCTCCTAGATCCTCCCATCTTTCTCCTAGATTCTCCCCAACTCTGATAGACTTTGATTGTCCGTAATTGTCTCGTCTCTCCTAGATCCTCACATCTTTCTCCTAGATTCTTCCCAACTCTGATAGACTTTGATTGTCCGTAAGTGTCTCGTCTCTCTCCTAGATCCTCCCATCTTTCTCCTAGATTCTCTCCAACTCTGATAGACTTTGATTGTCCGTAACTGTCTCCTCTCTCTCTTAGATCCTCCCATCTTTCTCCTAGATTCTTCCCAACTCTGATAGACTTTGTCCCCTCTCTCTCTCTCCTAGATTCTCCCATCTTTCTCCCCCAATACTGATAGACGCTGATTGTCCATGACCGCCCCATCTCTCTCCTAGATCATCCCATCTTTCTCCTAGATTCTCCACAACTCTGATAGACTTTGATTGTCCGTAATTGTCTCGTCTCTCTCCTAGATCCTCCCATCTTTCTCCTAGATTCTCCCCAACTGTGATAGACTTTGATTGTCCTTGATTGTCTCGTCTCTCTCTTAGATCCTCCCATCTTTCTCTTAGATTCTCCCCAACTCTGATTGTCCCTGATTGTCCCCTCTCTCTCACTCTTTCTCCCAGATTCTTGCAAATTGTCCCCCTCTCGAACCGTCACTCTTCCTCCCAAATTCTCCCATACTATTGCCTCTCTCCATTCCCTTCTCTCTCCAATCCCACTCTTTCCAACACTCTCCAACATAATACAATGTCCCAACTCCAAATCAAATTCATTTTTAATTTAAAAAGCAACAAGTTGAGTGCATAAGATATAGGTTATTTGATGAAGAAGCATCAAAACTTTTGGCTCCAAAATACTACATATAAATTGTTGTTTTTTCAACTATAACTCTTCTAAAGGTGAAATTAACAAAGGAGTAAGCCGAGAATGTTAAAACACTTAACATATAACAACTAGGGTTGATACCCGTCGTCCCGACGGGGAGAGCGGAGGATGGTGTGTTAAATATACGTTTGTATGTTTTGTATTTTATCCCCCGGTGTCATCAACTGGCCGGGGCAATCCCAAGTTAAATAAACGTATGTAAATGCAAAAATCAAATTTACCCATTATATATGCATTATGTAGTGTATATATATATATATATATATATATATAACTATTATTCACTTTAAATACCCAATATTTATTTCATATACGTGTTATTGTCTTTAGGTAACTATCATTTATTTTATGTACCCGAGGTAGTATATTGTATAGTTTCAATATGTTGGAAATTATGGTTTTATTTTTCTATTTTTGATACATAATACAATTTTAAAACTCAATAAGCCAAATTTGAATAAAAGGGCACTATAAAGGATTCTTCCAAAGGGCACTATAAAGGATTCCTCCAAAGGGCACTATAAAGGATTCCTCCAAAGGGCACATATGGAGGATTCTTTCAAAGTTCACATTCAATTCAAAAGGCACATTTGATTCAAATGGCAAATCCAAAGGTCATGTGACCGGGAGCGGCGGACAGACAGACTGTCGCCTATTATATAAGTAGATTAGTAGTGTTATTTTTATTTTTTTTGAGAGCAAAATTTTTCATGACATTTTATCAAATTATAACATATATCGAGCTAACATTTGATGAGGCTCCAATGTATATGGTAGGACAACGCTAAATCGATTGGCAACCCAATATCACTCCTTTCAATAGCCTTCCTAGATATCAAGGAAGAAATGTAGTTAGCCATCACATCACTTATAAATTCATTGGTCAATGTATACGTCATATAAGTCAAGGGTAGACCCTATTTTTACGATTTGAGAGGGGGGAGTAGTTCCATACTATTAAACCTATGTCTGGTGGACATTGGTTTAGTGGTGGATCGAACAAACACTTTATTCACTCCGGCCCCTCGTGGGGATCAAAGTTCTTCTTCTTCATCTTACAAAGAAAGGCTACATTTTCTCTCTCAAATTTAGGATGGTTCTTCTTTTTTTCCAGCACAGAATAAAACAATATATATTTGCAAGAAAGAGTAACCACAACACAAGGTCGCACCACGACCGGCCACAATCCAACACTAGCCAAAACACCAAGGACAAGACCTAGCCCATGCAACCATGGTCTCTCTCCAAGTGCTCAAAACAACTCCAAGTGCTTGCCGGTAAGTTTTGGGTTGTCCTACCTTACATTGATTTCTCGTGCAACTAGAATGAACTTCTAGAGACTTGCACGGTGCTGAATTTCATAAAACCTTCCTCCTATTCGGGGAATTTTACTACCATCGGTTCTCGAATTCTCACTCTACCACCACATGGCTGTGTGCCAACCGTGTGTTTCATTGTGAAAATGAATATGGTACTCAAATCTTACAGCTCATTATGCCCGATTCTCATCAAGATTCTATGTTCCATGCTCTCCTCAAAGTAATGTACCATATTCTCATAATAAGTGGTACCCAACTTGAATGTGCAGAACAGACGCAGTGTTTGGAATATGGGCAAACTTCCGCATATTTACGAAGCTGGTCCCTTACCCATGCCTATGATGTCCATACATGCATCAACAGTGCATCCCACATGTAACATTCTTGAACAGTGGAGCCAATCACTACAAAAAAAATAGGAGAGGACGAACGAGTGACCCTGTGGAATCTCAAGAAAATAAAAAATAGGCAAATTTCATGGAATTGGCATTTTTCAAGATTACCTAACTCTACATTCCTTTGCCAATCATTAAAACCAAGTCCAGCCACATCTCAAAGATTAAGAGATTTCTCAAAAATAATAATAAAAACCTTAAAAGTTTATCGATAGTGTCATTTAATGGTTTTGCAAATTGCAATATCATTTCTAGTGGTCACTTTTGGCACCTGCGTTTTGAAGTATTTATTTTTAAAATTGCAATGGTTCGGACACAATGTGTATCACCTAGGTTATATCTCGACATTACCTAGATATAACATGGGTATTACTTTGGCATTATGAGTATCACATGGACAAATCTCTTGAATTTTCCAGTACTAAATACCATAATTAGTGTAGGGGTAAATTGTGTGTTGTACCACTGATGTCCACGATGGTTGCTTCATGGTACACCCCATGGAAAATGCAAGTGAGAGTGACACTATTTGTCTTGCAAGACACGATTGTGCGGAACTCTTGTGAGTGAGACAAATATTCACGGTTCATCAATGAAAGGCTTAGGACAAACATTTAACATCCCCATCGACCCAATCAAGAAAACATTCAACAACATCAACACCATAGCCATCCAATTTGCGATGCACATTCTCCTACATAAACAAAAACTTGAAAACAATCAACCTCTCCCTGAACTCCGAGGTACCTCCTAAAACGCCATATACCATCTTTTTGCTTGCTACTCTTGCAATTTATCCTACATGTCTTTAGTACGTCCTTGGCTCTTGGATATTGGTTACACAATGTCTATCCTCAAGAGAGGGGAGTAGTTTCATACTACTAACCTTTGTGGTGGACATGGACTTGGTGGTTGAACAATTAGACATTCTATTCACATCAACGCCCTTCGGGAATTAGTGTTCTTCTTCTCGTGAAACAAACATTCCCCTCGACTACGAAATAAATTGCTCCACATAAATAACTCCTGGAAGATCAAGGCATTCTAGAGGAATCTCAATTCCATCGATTAAAAACTACAAAGATGAATATTTTAAGAACGTAACCATAGGATCTTCTTCTAAACTTACATGAGATGACGTGGTCAAAATGTTGTGAACCTTGACTATACAAATTGAAAGATAATTGCAATTAAAGTGAAAAATTTCGTAGCCAATCGGTACATTTGGTCCTTTGGGGTTTACTAGGTTAATATCATGATCAAGTTATTTATTAATCATATATCTTAATCATAAATTTGTACAAGGAAGATAATTCTTCTAACATAGATCCATTTTGCCGATACTTTTTTCGTTTTCTTTTGTTTGGTGCCACAAGGAAATGGGTATTTCACTGCAAGAAGTCACAGAAATTCTTTGATACTGTGAGTAATATGCTAAATGGTTATTATTTTGCTGATATACTTTATTTATCTAAATTAAGGAAAAGTTGACGGTTGATATAAGTTAAGAATCAGTCAACTACCTGCAAGTGGAAGCAATGAAGTACCAAAGACATTCAAAAGCCAAAGCCCCAGACATGGACCCACGTAGCTACATTTCCGTACATCCTACGATGGAGATCAGTTTACACATTATCCAGTAGAATGCGGTTGTAATAATTCGGTATGCTGGTCCGAATACGGCATACGGATAGCGGGTGGCATACGGAACAATCCATACCGTACGCCTGCAGTAAAGGCTCATAAATAAAAGCCCACTCAGCTCAGATCATTACACAAATCAGCACACAACGAGGGGTGCTTTTCTCTAAGAAGCGAATCCTTTCTGTCTGTCACATGCGGCAATCAACACTTGTCATACTGAGGTGAATTTTAACAATTACGAACATACTCTACCCTTGTATACTCTGCCTTGAAATGCCACTCGTATTTCTAAGTGGGCAATAGGTGACTCATAACGCCCACACAATTTTCGTGTCCATTCAAAAAGCTCACGCACATGCGTGCGAATGAGCCTGCGTTGCGGCCCCAACGATTGGTGGTGGGCCCCACTAAACAAAAGGTAAATTTGGACAAAATTTTATATGTGTGAATTCGTTCCCAGGTGTATATGCATTGGGAACTCTTTGGGAACATGGGAACGTGTTGGGAACGGTGGAAACACTTTGGGAACATGGGGGAACTCTGGAGAACAATATGGGAACTCAGCAGGAACGCAATGGGAACATTTTGGTAGTGATATGGTTAAAAAGGTAAATGATAAGAGGGTAACAAAATGGTTTAGTTAGGAATCATATCAAATTTTACCGTGAAACTGGTGTGGGCATGGGATTTTAGGGACCATATCTAGGAGATATAGTCGTCATGTGCGTCTGCTTAATCCCAAGACCCTCTCCCAATACAACTCTCTTCCGCAAAGGACTCCCGAAAACCTCACGTCCAAAATCCCGGGCGTCAAAACAACGAGTCTTCCACAGTGTCCAATGTCCTGTCAACAACCAAGATCAACATGCACATTTGAAAATTGTTTGGGCGCTATGTAGCAAGAGTCCCTTCCCGTTCGGTATTCACAAAAGAGAGGCACCCTCCTCATCGAGACCTCATGGGAGGGGCTTTTGCTATACATTCTACTTCATAGTGAGGTGACCGTGACAATAAACCTCTCACCTTCGTCTTCATGGACAAAATCCACCCCCTATTTTTTTTTTGGTGAGGGAAGCCCCTTCTAGAGAATTAAAACTCCCTTTGATGATGTTTCACCACGGTAGACTTCCAAAGATAACATTGGGGTTGTAGGGCCCACAATTGGCGTTAATTTGTCCAAAATAGCCCCCCAAAGAAGAGGACCAAACTAATGAGACTCCCCCGAACAAAAGAAGACATGGGGGGTAGGTTTTGTCTACCGTCAAAGGTGGAAAAACTCGGAGCTGATCATTACAAGAGCAGAGTGGATGACAACTATAACGTCTAAAAGTGAATGGTTTTGAGGAAAGAGGAGGATATAATTGAAAAGCACGACCTACTTTGGGCAGCAATCCAGGTTCCAACCGTATTCTGGGAACATGAAAGCTGGGGAAACTTGAAGCAGTCCGGAGCCTGGCAATCAATAAAAAGCACTCCCATCGCACGGAGCGCGCGGCGAATGACGAGCGGCGTCCTCGTCAGCTGGTCGTCGCTGGCGACAGCGCCGGGGACGCCACCGCCAGGGTGGCCGGAGCGTGGCGGGTGCGTCTGGTCGCCAAAGCCGGGCTGGTCCATGGTGGTATCCACGGCGACCAGCGGACGAGCGGAACAGAATCGTCAGCGTGCCGCCACGACGCGGCGCCGCCTCAACTGTCGTCCTCCACGTTGAGCCATTGGCCCCTGCTCCCTTCGCTCCGCCAGACGACAGGCCAATCCCGCACCCGTCACCTAACCCTGAAACCGACAGATGCGGCACATCTGGTCCGTGGAATACCACCAGTTGTGGTTCCAGGGCTCCTCACGGGTTTCGGCGAGGGCTTGACCGGATGCCGGAGCTGGCGAAGAATTTCTAGGCGCAGCAGGAAGCTGGACTCGACGCTGCGGACCCGCGTGTGTTGTTGCATGTGCACAGAATCTGGCGCGAGTCTGCGCGGATCGTCTGGGTGCATGGATCGACGCGGGTCTCATGATGCCGGGCCGAAGCCGGTCGTGTTGCTGCAAGCAAGCTTAATATTCTATACGGTAGAATATGGGTGCAGTAATGTAAATGTGGCGAGGAGGAGTTGAACGATCGTGTGGTTGCTCTTGATCAACGACCGAGCATGCCCTTGATACTCACCTGGAGTTTCAACAGCTGATCGTGCTATTCTAGGTGTCTAACAGTCCTTGATTTCTTCAAGGAATTGTGGATGATACTAGGCTTGGGTGCCACTGCAGCCATCATCCACCTTCCCTCGATCACGTTACTTCTTCCTTGACACACGTCCACTGTGCTCTACCTCGTTGATTCAACATTATATTGATGGAGACGACACGTTCCTAAAACGAGCTGCTGCAGTACACAAGAAATGATGAAGACCTCTTCTCCAGGCATCACATAACTAGCTCATCTAGAAACCTCGAAAGCATGCAGTCGAATGATTCTGCTTAAAACATGGATGGCTGAAATCATGCACGTTTGTGTCTAATATCAAGATGTTGTGTCGACTATTCCACGTCTTGTGCGTAAATATTCCACAGCGCTGCAGCAGAGTTGGGAGAGATGCTGAGGCGTTACCAAAGTTACAGTGTCCTGGCACTGAACCTCACATGGCAGTACGTGTTGGACGCAACTTAGCCCTTCAACAACCCATTCAGGAGAAACTCCAAGGGCAACCAACCAACATGAAAAGAGCATTAAGGTAAGCCCCCCTTAAACCGACAAGTTAAGGAATGTGCATACATGGAGAGAGGAGATAATTATACTATTATTTTTCAGTGATAGCCAATAGAATTGCAACTCCAACCCAAGTGATTTCATATTTTTCCGATGAAAACTGAATTAGTTATGAATTTTCAAACTGTGCAGCCATGTTTAGTGGGTGGCCAGCAGTGGGTACCCCCATAACCAACGACCAAAAGTAAGGGTCTTGACTAATAGAAAACCTCTATTTGGAGCTAAGTTGGTGGTAATGGGATGGAAGAGGGTTGGATATACCCCAATTTTATAGGCGTTGGCTATGGGTTTTTGTTGGTTATGGGGGGCTTACCTTACATACTACAAATGGAAATTAGAGAAATTATCTCACAAAAGAGCATGTTTTGGGAAGTATGATGATATTGGTAACTTGAAAAATGTTTGAACTGCGTTTAGAATGCGCATCATGAAGTTTGTCCAAATCCACTCAAAACCGTAGCATGTAAGGTACCCTGATAATTGACTAGTTAAAAGCGTATATGGAGAGAATGAATGATATTACATATTTTATTTTTCAGTAATAGCCAGTAGAATCAGAATTTCAACCTAAGTGATTTCATATTTTTTGGATGAAATGTGAATTAGTTATGAATTCTCAAAGTGTGCTGCCATGTTTAGGCAGTTCCGTCAATCGGTTCCTGTAAGTGCCAACCAAAAAGTAAGGGGTTCTGGCTGATAGCAAACCTCCATTTGGAAGTGAATAGGCGGTAATGAAATGCAAGTGGGTTGGGTAAACCCCAATTTTAAAGTTGTCGCTCATCGGTTTATGGTCCAACGCCTATAAAATACATTATGTTGTGATACTATGTAAGGTTTCTTGATATTAATGATATTATGATTCGTACAAATTAGAAATTCTAAGAATATTTTAGTTACATATTTGTTTCAGATTTGTCATTTTTTTGAATTTCTCTTTCCTAACAAGATTTGTATTTCATTTTCTGTAAGTGATTTTGGAGTGTGAAAACCTTTTTGATACCATAGGAAAATTTCTCTAATTTTTTGATTGTTACCAAAAAATATCATAAATGATTTTTGAAATGTTTGTAACATAATATATACGTAATTGTAATTGTAATATATATTTTTATTGAATTTTGACTCACATTGACTCACGACATTGAAAAAATAAACTTGTTTTTTTAAGTAAAGGGTCACTTTCTATATCCCTAGTGGAGCAAGTCCATTTTTCTTATCGCAAGTACCTCGATTACTTGTGATTTTTGGTGTGCAATGACCTACCACAAGGTAGAACATAGTTTCATTAAGTTTATGCAGTAAGTAGTGGAAAAATATGTCATTATCTTGAGTCAAAGTACGATGGCCTTGTCTGGGCACTATGGAAGAAATCAATTTTGCACTATGGGAGAAAACAATTTTGCACTCTTCAAGTGCATGTATCTTAGAGTCTCCACAATCAAAGTTTACGAAATCTTTAGATGTCTTCTTGTAGTAGTTAGCTTGAAGATCTACCATTGAAGATAGTAAACAATTGATTGAATAAATCTAATAATATCTCATCTCAAAGTGGCAGTTTTGGGGTGGTTTCGGTAAAGCATAAGGCATGGTCCTATGGGGGTTAATTAATCAATCAAAACCAACATAGGTTTGGCACAATTTTTTTTCTATTTTAAAAATAGTAAAATATAAACATGATCAATAGAAATGAATTTTTCATTTGTACTTACATGCTATTTTTCTTGACCAAGTCCACTAATCCAATGACCATTTAAATTGGTTTTCAAATAACACATCAAATAAATAAACCAATCATACTATTATCAATTCAACTACAACCAAAGCTAATTCTAAAAAATCATCATACATCATATATAAATGTCTACTTCACAGATTGTATATAAATGTCTACTTCACTACTTCACAGATTGTACCTGAATGTAAGGCTATCAACATAGTGAACGTGTGAACCCATTCCATTAAGATACAAATTTTTTCCTCCAATATCAATACATGGTATCTATAAACACTATAATCTATTCAATCACTCATTATATGATTTTCCCCAAAGTTTAGATCATGAATAAAATTCAACATTGTAAGATTAGATACCAAAAGTAGAAAATCTGTTTTCATCAAACACATAATGTGGACTCTCCTAATTCAACATCACAATATCAAAATAACCAACACTATGTACACTAGAATGAAAAAAGCAAACGTTTTCAAGTTGAATTCTACAAAGCTTTTGGAATGACTATAACAATCAGCAAAATCAACAACCTAACCACATATAAATGCTCAAGCTGAAGTAATGAAAGTGGAGGCGAAACTCAAATTCATCAGAGGTATGATCAAATGAACAGCAAGATACTGGCAGCTGTTAGCAAGATGTTACTGAGCAGAACGGTCTTGCTCCTCTTCGTGCCAGTTCCATTACAGTTTTGATGAATTAATACGGCAATGACATACTACAAGGCCAATATTCAACACTTACAAATATTCAACACTTATCAAGTACATCGGGCCAAATATTCACTAAAGAAACAAATCACCTGTGGATGAAAACCAGCACAATCCTTCCTGGAGAAAAAGCATAGGAATTCAGAAGTCCTATAACAATGGAAGGACCCTAGTTCTCTTACAGATGACAGAATATCGATGATGCAGTATACAAACGAACCATCTCCAAAAAAACCACCAGATCCTCCATCAGCTCCTTCTCCTCTTGGGGGTTGGTGACGCTGACCTCGACTTCCTGTTTCTGCATCCCCAAGCAAAAGGTATCCCACCCTCAACATGTCAAATCCTTAGTCTACAAGAGAAAATAATCTGGAAGCAAAGATTCCATGTGAAGTGCAACCACTATTTAGTATTCTAAACAGAAAGATTCAGCACAGGCTAGATTTAATAGCATCGTCAACTAAAATGTGAGGACATCTGGTGCACAGGAAGAAGATCATGATCTGCACATTTGAGGGGTTAAGGGGTTCAAATCCAAAGTTGACAACCGAAACGCTTCCAAACACACACTCACTGGAGACTATTCAGAAGGGCAGACGCAAAAAACTGAATTAAGAGGGTGGCGCATTGTACCTTTCCTTCTCACGGGAAAGAGAAGGGGAATGCCTGCGATGAGAGACCTTGCTATGTGGCACTGAGCGTGAAGGAGAGCGCGAAGTTCGTCTAGAGATAAACACATCATCATCATCACTTGCCATGTAAGTCAAACCACAATTACTCTCTGTTTCTTACTCAGCTGACCCTCTCCTTTTGAGAGCTGTGCATTGATCTGCCCTCAGTGGGGCACCTGCACAAAAGGAGCTTAGAACCAGCAGTTTGTACTTACATGTCCAACGGTACCCATACCTTAAAGATGCGGAGAACATCTCCCAGAATGTGCGCGCCCCATTCTGGCACTGAGCATTACGAATCGTGCAGATACTTCTGTGCTGGGGTGTGCTGGGAATTCTATGTATATCTGAGGTCAGTATCAAAGCAATACCTATGAGGTACAGACCCACCGAAAGCAACATGATTTTTCCTTATTAGAACTAGCCTAAGCACATTTTCAATGATCCAACAACTCAACTACGAATCAGAGAAATTAACCGACCGTTCTCTCTCTGAGATGACACATCAAGTCTAAATGACCAGAAATTTTGAAATCCTTTTTCAAGTCAACTAAAATTAGGATCCAACTAGGTTAGACTATTAGACTAGTACCAGCGTAAAACGTAGGTGCACGTTCAAGCTAGGGAGCATCATAAACAGTGGAAATCTATGACCAGCTAACACACGAGGAGGGCAAGCCGTTCATAGATGTTGTTGAATTTCCTAGATTTAAACAATCAAACGTAGGAAACTCATTTCCTTCTTTGACTGGCCTAGATCTACCAGCCCAAATGTCAGCTTCTCCAATTCCATGGGCTATCATGCACCAAGACTTCAAAATGCACCTATTTTACTGACCACCACTGCTGCTGATTAAAATAGACTTAACTGTAGACGTAGCTACAATCTATATAAGATGCTGGCTCATTCCATCAATAACGCATTACATTGCATATTCAGAATCAGCAACTAGAAGCAATAGATGGACAAACTGGTCACCTTCAGCAGACAAGAATAACTACTGCGATAATCGCTTGGTCATGCGCAGCCTAATTCCTATTGTAGAACCCGCCCTCGTTTCAATATACTCCATTCTGACTAATGCATAGGCCTCGAGAAGACAGATTTATGCTTTTTCGCACAATTTAAAACCCAAAACCCGCACAAAGGAAAGCATCGAAAAGAAAATTATCGGGAATTTTTTTTAAAAACGTCTCTAAATATTTATATTTATTTAGTCGCTGACTCCTCAATGCCAAAACGTAATGTAGTGCTGACTTGGATGTGTTTCGGATATGTTTTATGTGAAGTAAATAGACCACCATTTTCCAGCACCCTCAGCACAAGAAGATGTGCAAGTATACATGCCAGAATAATACGGGATTACCAAGCCCAAGATAAAGGAGCTATATTAGTGAAAAGACTTCAACGAGGATTAGGTGTAAGCAACATACCTTCGAGATCTCGACGAAGGTGAGGCATGACTTGATTTTTTGCTTGACCTCCCTCCTTGCTGTTTCCTGTACAGTAATACAAAATTGGGCTGAAGAAGTAGTTCTTTGAATACAACTAGAAATGCCAATTCAACAGTTCTGACCGACAAATCAGACATTAGGAGCTTACCCTCGTTTCGGCGTTCCACTTCGTACAGGGCTGGGACTGCTGCTACGACTTCCAGAGGCGCTGCTGCTCTCGCTCCGACTCCTACTCCTACTACTCAATGATGAAGAGTGTTTCCTATGACCCCTCTTGGAGCTTTTCTCCTTCTCTTTCTTGTGTTCCGTGCTCTTTCGGTCATACTTCTCAGATGCAGATTTCCGTCCATCTCTGTCAGGATCACGACCCCTTGCTTTGGAGCTCTTCCCTCTGTCCTTGTCTTTCTCTCTTGCTAAATCTGATTCCCTTTCACGCTCCTTGTACTTCTGTACATTATGACCTCTCTCCTTACCTCTCAAGCTCTCTCTGTCCCTAACCCTCTCCTTATTCTCTCTAACTTTATCCTTCTCATCTCTCGAATCCTTTTCCCGTTTTAGACCATTCTTATGGTCACTATCGCCATCAATCTCCTTAGCACCTTGCTTGGCATTAGATTGATCTTTGTCTCTAACTCCCTTTCTAAACTCTGTCTCAACTCCATGCTCCCGTTTGCCAGACGAAATAGTATCCTTGTCTACACGTCTAAGTTGTGAAACATCATCAGCATTTCTCCTTTTGCTTAAGTGATCATGACCATCTTCAAACTTTCTGCGCTCTGTCGACAATGCATTGTGAGAGAAGGTTTTGTGGTTCAACTTATCCTCCCCTGCAACTTCCTTCGCGTGGACAGATTCCAAAGCTCTACCTTCTACTGCTACTCCGGAATCCGGCTTCTGTGAAGAAGCCACTCCAAATTTGACTTGACCTGATTTTAGCAAAGCTTCAAGCTCTTTCGAGCCCGCTTCATCACCTGCTGCACCTGTGTGTCGTGCTCGTCTCAGGCTACGCCCAGAATTATCAGAATTTAAGGCTTCTTCACTCAACCGCTTCTTCCCCTTCACCTCCTTCGTAGCAGCTGCCTCGTCTTCTAAATCTACCTGCTTTGGCTTTTCTTCCTTCTCTGCAGCTAAGCTTTTTAACTCCGATGCTTCTGTGTCAGAATTTCCCCCATTGACATGCTCAGTTCCGGTCACTTGCCGACTGTTGCGACCAGCATCCTCATCATCAGATGCATAGCTTGCAAGTCCGAGTAGATTCCCAGCCGGGGCTCCGGAGCTCAGGCTCTCACTGTCGTCATCGCTATCGACCTGACCCCGCTTCACACCAGGAGCAACTAGTACCCTTGCAGGAGCTGACGCATGTGCAGGAGTTAATGATTTTGCTTTCGCTCCACCCAATTCCTCAGCAAGCAAAGCCTTCTTCGTGGGATCTGCAATACGATGAGCATATATTTGATGATTTAAAACCAACGCACACGAAGAAAGTATTCAGCAAGAATAAAAATGAAGGTGACAAGGTTTAGGAGTTGATTTTAAATTAAAGATTGCAGCATAAAAAGAAATATGTAAACCCAGCTGGATTAGTTCAATCACTCATAGCAACTAACTAAACAAGTAAATGATTCCTGAATGGACAAGTAAATAATTTACGCAGGACTGTGCTGATAAATGCCGAGTAAATATTCAACAGCGAAGGTCATACCTTCGAGTAGTCGTTGTTCATCTTCATCCATAACCTCCTGAGCAATTTCGTCGAACAAATCATCTGTTACCTGCACAACCAGTCAAATCTTTATTGGTTAAAGCACGTGAGAATAAGGTGTCCGATCAGATGTTTACAAACGTTCTGTTTCAACTATCGAATTATTCTTGAAACATGTTACAAACCTTTAGGAACAATTTTATTCAAATAAATGTGCAGAAATGCTCACAACATACCTTCAATAAAACTTCCGTAAGTACACGTTTGATTTCTTGATTCATAGCTGCAGTCCTTGCAGCTTCCGTATCATCCTGAATCATCAGCAGCCACGATTTTTACCCAGCAGACACTCAATAACAGATGAACCAGAGGTCCCATACTACGAAACAATGTGTAGGTATTTTGTACGGCTCTCCAGAGAATCTTAAAGCAGAGGCTAGATATTTCGAAATAAAATTCGTCTTCATAATCAAGGTATATTTTCAATGTTTTGTTGCAACAAAAGGCATTTAAATTTCACCTCTTCATCCTCGTCGTCAGAATCGCTCATTCGAGACACGTCACTACGTGACCGGTCCGATAACTCAAACTTATTATGAGTGGACCCTTCAATGATGTCACCATTAGCACGAGCATTCTCTTCATTACCAGTCAGTTGAGCACCACCAGAAACAGCGGCCTTCTTCTTCAACAACTCCTCCTTCAGCCAGTTAGGGACTGATGCCTGCATACGAATTAGTCAGAAAAACTCTTTAAATGATTTTAACAGAGATGAAACAACAGTTGCTAGCATAGATTCCGTATTCTTTAACATTGTATTTCCAAAGTAAGACTGCAGTCGAGAGAATCGTGTACCTTCTTGGGCCGCTCAAGTCCTACATTATGGCCATGGCCGTTATCTATAAACATGGAAAAATCCATACCCGCACCAGCACCAGGTCCTAATGCTGGATTACCACTAAAGCTAAAATGTCCAATAGGAGGACCACCTGGTCGAAACCCTGGCCCGTGTGGTGGCCGAGGAAACATAGCATGACCCTGCAAATGTTGGGGATGTTGATGGCCAGGATGCATATGCTCAAATTCATACTGCAAGTCATACAGTTTAGTCTATCAAGCAGGAAGCTCCCAAGCTCTCAGAATAAGAGGTTACAAACTAAACGCCCCATTCAAGGAACCGTTTTGATACATTAAAAAGATCAAAAAATAAAAGCTAAAAATTAAAAAAAAAACATCCAGTGAAAAACATCCAACGTATGCAAAAACTCAAAAGCTGCAATAATTGAGATACTCTCCAACAGATGTAGAAATGGTCATGAAAAACTAATTACCTGGTGTCCCATACCAGGACCAGCACCCATTCCAGGCCCCACGTTGTTCGGAGTATAAGGCATGTGCGGAGGCCAAGTCTGTGGATGTGGCAATCCACCATAGGCACCTACTTCAGGAACGTCTGGGGCCATGTTAAACTGCGGAGGCTGCGGATGTTGATACTCCTGAGGTGGGGGCTGCTGAAACTCATAAGGCACTTGGTGGTGAAAGTCGTAAGAAGCTGGTGCAGGAGGTTCTCCAAATGAATATTGAGGAGGGGGCATCTGCGCCGTTTGTTGATGTGGTGAAAGCTGAGAAGCTAGTTGCGGTGGTTGTTGATGCGACAGATGCGGAACGGAAGTAGAACCAGGAGGAGGCGGAGGAAGTACAGGTGGTTTCGGCATTTGCAGCTGTTCCATACCTGGTGGTACTATAACATTTAAATCTAGTACAACTTCAAGGTATTAAAATTGGTAGGAATGGATCAATACCACAACTGAAAACGTACAACAAGGAGCTAAGAATATAAATAACCATCTAAAGACATCATAGCATCAACAAGAATACAATCCCAAAGTCAAATAACTATGCAACTAGAATCTAAATGCAGTAGAATACATACCGAAGCAACACTTCAAAAAAGAAAACGTCCATGGATATAGGTATACCTGTTGGAGGGATATTCTGATTGTGACTTAAAGACAAATCTTGTGGATAGTTGCTAGCGCGAAGCTCCGAAATATTTCTTGATGTCGTTGGTGGGGGAGGTGGGGGAGGAGCTGGAGTTGCTGCTAGTCCAGAGCCTGACGTTGAGCCGTCAGGAGCAAATGGTTTCATTTCCTCCCCCTGGCTCCTGGAGGTATCACGTCCAAAAAGTCCTTGTGAGTCTTGACCGTACTTATGAGAAATATCATGGCTATATGCCGTAGACGCATCATGGCCATACGCTGATGTTCCAAGTTCTTGTTCCGGTGCTTGGTAGGAAAACTGCTGGGGCAAGTCTACTGGCTGAGGTGGGGGTGGAGGTGGAGGTGGTGGCGGAGGCGGTAGCTGCTGATCAGGCTGCGTCTGTACGTGCACTTGAGTGTGCTGCTGAGCTTCTTGAGATGCTTTTGAAGCAGCCCACGCTCTAGCCTTGGCTGCCCATTCTTCCTCTTGGCTAAGACCTGCGGTCGAATTTTCTGGTTGAGTGACCCCTGATGAACAGATTAATGAGATTATTATTGCGATCGGAAAAGGGTTAAAAGGCCTCCGTGCAAATGAAAAATGACATCTTCAAAAAAATTCAGTGAACAATGCGGTATTAACATACCAGCCGGGGCCCACTGCTGTTGACTCCAACCATTGCTAGAGGGCCATCCCTGCAAATTACAAATGCTTTAGTACAACTACAACTGATGTTGTATCACTAAAACAGCCACTTCAAGAACAACGCCGATCGACAGATTATTTCCTGATATCCTCGCTCACAGATTTCTTTCAGATCACCCTCACATATATATCGAAACCCTAACACTACACCTTAATTGCAAAATAGTTTACTGAATAAACGACAGCATGTGTATGATGCTGTAAACAATGAGTCAGCGTGGAAACAGAAGTCTGCTACTACGTAAATCACCAGGTATACAACCATCAATTCGTTGATAGCTCCACGGAAAACCTTTCAGCAGATATCACGAATAACCAAATCATGAATTCTTCCTCTATTTCTTTAGTGATTTCAAAAGGCGGAGGATAAAAAGCAGCGAATGTTAGCGCCACGGCAAACTCCCCCTCCATATTTACGACCGACACGAACTCGTAAGTCCTCTCTTAATTTCCAACCTCAGTGCTGTACCACGATAGAATTTATACTTGAAAGGCCTCAACAACATTTGACGTCTCCGGGAAAACGCCTGTCCAAGCCAAAACCCTAAAAATCCAAAAACACCAAGCGATTTTAAATGCGCACCTGCTCTGAATGCGCATAAACCACTCCATGCGGATGCGAATGCGGCTGAGGCACGGGAGCTGGCGCGTAGTAACCCGTGGGCTGGCTATAATAACCACCCTGCGCTTGAAAGCTCTGCTGTCCCGGCGGCTGGTACTGGTGATGCGGCTGAGACGGATGCATCTGCGGTGGCCGATTGAAATGCTGCGTCTCCAGCGGCACTTGCCATTGCATGGACGGATGCGCATGTGGATGCGGTGGATACTGCTGCTGCGATCCACCGAACCATCCACTTCCGCCCTGTTGCTCCATCACTCAAACCCTAACCACTCCCTCTCCTCGCTCTCTCACCTGAATCACTCAAATTCCGCCAAGCGCCCGTCCCGCCGAGAAGCCGCGCTATGGCCGCACGCGCCACGCTTCAATCCATGCTCTGCTGCGACGATCCGCGCCGACTGCCGCATCCGCAACTGTCCTCCGCCGTGCTGCGGATTCCAGTGCGCCTTCCATCCAAACCCTTGGACTCCATCAGGTCACACCTCAGAAACCCGTATCCAAACCCGTCGCGAATCCTAAAACCACCGCTATCTAAGAATTTCCATTACCATGTTCATAGTGCGAAGAAACAGTCGGTAGTTGGTTCCATAACGGCTTATTGTTCCGTTCCCCTCACTTCGGGTGAGCGAAGGTAACGCCCAACGCAAAAATCACTATTGTACCTTGATAATAGCACACCGTGATAATTAAAATTGTACAAAAATCACTATCTACAGAATAACCTTGATAATAGCACACCATGATATTATATCGCTTAATACAAGTAATATTACTTCTACTTTAATATATAATAATTAAATAACTTATAAATAAAATATTGTATGAAAAACAAAATTTAATGTTAAATATGATCTTGAGTTAAGGTCTAGTTAAATCCTTTTTGGAGTATTTGCCACGTGTCATCACTGGGCTTCATCCACACTTCTTTTATTATATAAAAAAATTGAAGAGATATATACTAGAGACCGATTTTCCTAGATCAAAACTTACGTGCTGGTATCCCTATTCATCTCAATAATATCACTTTTTATTTCCTAAAAAAATGTAGTGTAAGTATGACAATAACAAAAGGTGAACGGATGAAAAAACTCTGCAAAGGACAAAAAATCCAATTGAGTCCAAGTACAATAAATTCCTTTATTGTACTTGTGGATAGCTGGGAGAGTCTCTTTAGTTATTGCCCGGCTTTGGTCAAATCACCTGTCAGACGAGAGGTATTGTCGTATGATTAGCCTACTAGAATATAATCTAGTGTAGCAAGAAAAAGACAGGGTTTTCTAGAGCAATGGCAGATTGTCGGTCTGTACTCGGGAGAAGTATGATGGCAAATTGTCGGTTTGTACTCGGGAAGAAGTACGATGTTGCAACGACATTCTGTCATATCCAAATTTGTAGAAGTCCCATTCCAACCACTGGTTTTATCAAAAAGATCAATATATGTTTACTCTACATTTGTCAAAGTTTAACATGGTCTCCGGTAAAATATTTCAAATCTTTTACCGTTTGTAGAAGTTCTATTCACAATTTGTGCCATCAAACATCTCAGGTAAAAATATGCACAATATTTATCTTGAGCCTAGCGTAAGTGAAAGGTAAAACTTCACAAAAAACATTTGGTTCTACTTTTATTTGTGTTTTCACTTATGTTTCTCTATTGACCTTGAACTTATCATATTATACACAAATCCTCTACATGTGATATTATCAAATATACCACACCTTGTTTGTATCATGTTTTGAGTAAAACAAAGGATGTGATATTATCAAGGTTAGACTGTGAACATGAAGTAGATATTCAATGATATATGTATGTACTCATGGAAAGAGACCACACTGATTATAGAAACCCCTTCCATGATCAACCAAATCCGATAATTGACAACTATAAAATTGGGGTATATTCAACCCACTCTCATCTCATTACCAACCATTCAATTCCAAATGGAGTTTTGCCATTTGTCTAGACCCCTTATTTTTTATTGACCCATTCGGAGGGTCCCTATTGGCCGCCACCGGCGAAACATAGCAACACACTTTGAAAACTCATAAATAATTCACATTTTATCGAAAAAACATGAAATCACTTGAGTTAAATTTCTAATTCTATTGGCTATCTCCGAAGGTAAATATATTGTTATTTGGGCTCTCCAAATATGCACATTGCTTAACTTGTCGGTTATGGAGGGTTTACCTTACAAGTGTCATATTGGATTTTGGTATCGGTCCTCTTCAGATCGTCAGCAAGAAGGACCCGAAACCGTCGTTGACTCCAATTAATAGATTTCGGAAAAGCCGGAAGTAATTTGGGTAGAACGAAGATTTTTGGCATCGTGGACGAAAAATAAGGAAACGTGGCGTTTCGTTCACTATTCTCGTTTGTCACATTGTCTGTTGGCTGGGGTAGCTGCGCCAGGTCAGCGTGCTGACTGGACGTGCCAGCGACAACCAAGCTGACTAGGACGGGGCCTTTTCATTCGTCGCGGGTTCATGCTGGGTGTGCATTTTCATTAAAGAGCTTGGGTGCTTTGCGTTCCAACTCCTTCGGGTACACAAAAATATGTTGTAAAAATATGTTGGAAAAACTTAGTTTCATCATTCAACCCATCCAAGGCCATCTATCTTTCTCATTTCTTTCGTCAGCCTTCCCAGAATATTTGAACGTTCAGATACTCCGCACAATTTAGTTGAAAAGATCTCACAAGGTGCCCACTGCACAACAAACTTGAAGGAATCTTTGTTGAAATATTAACCCAGAAGGTCTCGTGACAGTTTCTCACCAAAAACACTTCAAAATTGCTCGTTTTAGTGCAACGAGGAAGGAAGAGACACAAATAAAAACTTGTATTTCTAGTTTTGACCGTAGGATCTTAAAGAAGGCTTATTAAGTGACGTGCTCACAAAATTTCATAAACTTTGACCGCACGGATTGAAAGATTATACTACTTGAAGTGAAGCAATGGTTCATTTTCTTCCCTGCGTTTAGTGGATCAGTAGGCTTTGACTTCACTTGGTGTCAAATTTTGGCACTAGACAAGGTCTAAATTCATTATCATTGTGTTAAGCATGATGTTAGTTCCTTGTACACCAATTTTTAGAGGTAGAGAAGGGGTGTAGCATATTCAAAACAATTGTGCAAAGAATGGAGGTTCAAAATTTGCAAATTCACGTTTTAATATATTCTAAACTTAATATGTTTTAGATTGATAATCCAAATAGTCAATGAGAAGAATTACAGTACATATTGTTGTGGAAAAAATCAAAAGTAACAAATATGAAGATCTCTAAGGTTTATGTGGGAAAGAAGATTTTTTTTTAGACATTGCTAGGCAATGTATGACAATTTGTGAAAATGTTTAACTTGAATTAAAATGCTATTTTTCACTAAAGACAAGAACTCATTTTCTCCAGTAGGAAGGGAAATAATATTACTTGCTCGTATTAAAAATCTCACATTCAGTAAAGTGTCATAGTAAAAGTTTTTGGAGGTGCCCAACGTGCCCGCTCTTCCCATTTGAAATTCAAAACCCTGTAACTTTTCATCAAATGTCGGATTTAGGTAAAAAATTGTTCTCCCACTGAGGTTTTAGTAATGCCCTTCTACAATTAAAAATTTCAAAGTGGAATGTTGGAAAATTGACATTATAGGAAGCTCACCAAACTTTCAAAAAGCCCATTTTTGACACTTGGTCCTTTAGAGGTTAATTAAAGAGTAGACTATGACGACAAATTGTTGTGAAAAATTGACTACTTACAATTAAATACTTGTTACCATTTAATTCATTTAGCTTCAACTTAAAGGAAAAAAAACTAGCATCATTTAACGCACCACTTTTGAGACCAAGTAAATCATATTCCTCGTAAATATGAATATCAACTCAACAATAAGGAAAATAATGGACCAATAAAATTCATGATGAATCATACATGCAGATTATTCGATAACATTTCCTAGCACTGTAGCCCAAGGTGGGGGTTATCATTTCCCTATGAGACCTGATCTTCAAGCCTCTTGTAAATACATGTGTGTATAACTCCTTAACCCGTGAAGGCCCGAGGCAATTTCACACCAAACACACTTTAAAACTACTTGTTTTAGTGCAACGAGCAAGGAGGGAAACAAAAACTTTAATTTTTACATCTGATTGTAGGATCTCAATTAAGACTAACTAAGTATCGTCCTCACAAAGTTTCATAAACTTTGACCTCAAATTGAAGTATTTTAGTGCTTGAAGTAGAGAAAACAATTCATTTTCTTCCTTGCGTTGAGTGGATCATCAAACTTTGACTTCACTTGTTGTCAAATTTTTGCACTACACAAGGTCAAATTTCATTACCATCATTTTAAGCATGATATTACTAATTTCATGTACACTAGTTTTTAGAGGTAAAGAGGGGGAGTAGCATATTCAAAACAATTGTGCAAGGAATGGAGGTTCAAATATTGCCAATTCACATTTTATTTTTTGTGAAATTAATATGTTTTAGAATGATAATCCGAATGGTCTATAAGAAGGTTTACACCACGTCTTGTAGTATTAAAAAAATGTAAAAATATGAAGATCCCTAAGTTATATGTAGAGAAGAAGCTTTTTTGTATTTTGCTCAACAATGTGTGACAATGTGATAATGTTTGACTTGGGTTAATGTGTTGATTTTTACCAAAGACAAAAAATAATTTTTGACAATATGAAAGGAAATAATATCACTTGCTATCATTGAAAATATCACATTTAATAGAGTGCTATCGTAAAACTTTTTGGAGTTGCCCGGCTTTCCCACTCTCCTCATTTGAAATTCAAAACCCTATAAGTTTTTAGTTAATGTTGTATTTAGAAGAAAAAAATTGTACTCACACAAAGCTTTCAATATTGTCCATCTACAATAGAAATTTCAAACAAGAAATTTTGTTATAAATTGACACCGTAAAAACCTGTCCAAACCTTCAAGAGTCCCCCAAGAGGACTTTTGGTCCTTTAGAGGTTAACTTCTAATCCACTTACCTTGTACTTGATTTGGAATGAAATACTACCAAACTGATGATATGTGATGGATGACATTACTCTATATAATAAGCGGACACGGAGGTATACTCGGTCATTCTACCTAGGTGATACCCCCTTGACCTATAGCCCGACAAGTGGCGCAATCATTCATAAAGAGTTTGTTGCATACTACAAATTAGACCGCAAATATAACGATTGTTACTGACAGATTCCAAAATTGACCTGGACAAACATCTAACATTGCCATCGCGCCACAAGGGATCTCTATACTTTGGTGGTACGAGGTTCTTTGTGGAAGTGGACCCCGTCTGAATGGCACCCTCTTATTTATTTGGCACTCTCGTTTAAAGGACTCCATAGGCTTTTTAAAGATTTTTTTGGGCAAATTTGAGGCATGCAGCTTCGATGTATCCTCGAAGGCCTCCATATGCTTTAAATAGGTCCCTATCCAAAAATAAAAATAAGGGCTAGGTTTTACTCCACCCCCCCCCCTTCAAGAACCTCGTACCACCAAAGTACAAAGATCTCCATAGGATTGCGAAGGAATTGCCCATGTGCCAAGGTTGTCAAAATTCTTTGTCTAATCCAGTCTAAATTTTGGGATTGGCTTTCTCTTACTACAATTTTTAATCTTTGGGCTTGCTATTTATCTATGGATTTTGGGATTTTCTAAACTTTAGCCTTGCTTGGTTTCAATGGGTTTTTGTTAATTTTCAACTTTGTTGAATTTTCCAGGGTCATGTTGATATTCTCAAGGACCTCTCTATTACCCTATTGGAGCCAATGAATTAGTATACTAGTGAGTAAACAAATAGAGAACTTTATGAATGGATATATGGGTCTAATGGTTTACTTTAATAATCTATCCAATAACCAAAATCAATCATTATGAAAAAAACAAAATATTTAATTTGAGCTTCTCAAAGTTGCAAGAGTGGATATTTTGGTTTTGAGGAGATCATTATTAGAACCATCTTGCAAGGCTTAGACTACGGGGAATAGTGTTTTCTACCTCACTCCAAGATTTTAACCCCTAAAGAACCAAATGCCAGAAATGGACTTTAAAAAAAAATTAATCGGATTCCTATCATGTCAATTTCTAACATTCTTCCTTAAATTTTTTTTTCTGTAGAACGGTTGTAGTCAAATCTTGGTGGGAATACAAATTTTTCTGACATTTAATGAAAAAATTGTAGGAACTTGAATTTCAAACAAAGACAACAAGCACATCAGACACCTTCAATTTTTTTGCTAGAACACTATTGAATGTAAGATTTTCAATATTAGCAAGTGATATTATTTCCTTTCATATCGCCAAAAATGAGTTTAGTGAAAAATAACATATTAACCCAAGTCAAACATTTTCACACATTGTCTTACATTGTTAGGCAGGTACCAAAAAAACTTCTTCCTTTCCACATAAAACTTATTGGCCTTTATATTTTTTTTACTTTATTTTTTAACAACAATATGTGATATATACCTTCTTATTGAACATTCAGCTTATCAATCTAAAACATACAAAGTTCACAAAAAATTCAAAATGTGAATTGGCAATTTTTGAGCCTCCACTCCTTACACAATTGTTTTGAGTATGCTTCACCCCTCCTCTACCTCTAAAAATTAGTGTAAAAGGAACG
The DNA here is from genome assembly GCA_963971425.1 of Bryoerythrophyllum caledonicum. Classification (NCBI taxonomy): domain Eukaryota; kingdom Viridiplantae; phylum Streptophyta; class Bryopsida; order Pottiales; family Pottiaceae; genus Bryoerythrophyllum; species Bryoerythrophyllum caledonicum. Next base: position 11,409,587 of record OZ020525.1, on the reverse strand, counting down.
GATATCATGATTGACACAATGGTAACGGATCTAGACCTTGTGTGGTGCAAACACTTGACACCAAGTGAAGGCAAAGCCTGCCGATCCACTCAATGCAAGGAAGAAAGTGAACCATTTGCTACACTTCCAACACTATAATATTTCAATATGTGTGGCCAAACATTATGGAATTTTGTGAGTATCTTATCTGAGATCCTACAGTCAAAACTATAAATAAAATTTTGTGTTTCCTTCTTTGTTCATTGCACTAGCCCCTAAAGGACAATTTGTTCCAACTGGAAGAAAATTGATTTTGGGCAGGTTCCTAAAAATTCATATTTGAAGATAACTTTTTGAAAATTTTATTGCTAATAGAACTGCAAGTTATCTTTGAGAGAATTTTTTTCTTTCTTTTAGGAAAAAAATGATGGTGCTTCAAACATCAAAAGCTCGACTCTTTTGACAGCTCAACATGGTACATTTATAGAGATGAATAGTACTGCTATTGAGTTGACAATTGCACTTTTTGAGGCGGATAGCACTGAAGGAAAGTCCTTGAGTCCATTTTTATTTCTATTCCTTCATTAATTTCACTTAAAAATACATAGAAATTAAGGATTTTATTGTTTTTAATTTTTTTAATAGTTACAATAATGATTTTGACATAATGATTCTAAACACCGTTTAGATTTTAGATCCAACAATTATTTATCTATTTAAAAAATAAAATTGCTTTTCAAAGTGAAGAGCCACTTTCTATACCCCTAGTTGCTGCAGGTCCATTTTTCTTATCGTGAACACCTCCATTACTTGTGGTTTCTCGCATGCAATGACCTAACACAACGTAGAACAAAGACCCATCAAGTTTATGCAATGTGTAATGGGAAAACATGCCACTATCTTGAGTCAAAGTATGGTGAACCAGTCCAAGCACAGTAGAAAAGAACAACTCTGAACTCTTCAAATGCATTTATCTTTTGATCCGTACGGTCAAAGTTTACAAAAATCATAGGGTTTTCTCTTGCAGTAGTCACCTTGAAGATCCAACGGTTGAAAATAATAACAAGGCGTTCAAATAAGTCTAATAACATCTCATCTCAAAGTCACACTTTTGGGGTGGTTTCGGAGGCCCCGGCTAGAATCCAACAACTTTGAAGTATTTTTTTTTTGTGTGAAACTATCACCGTACCTTCGAGGTGAATTTTTTTCGTATAACATGGCAATGAACTTTCACCCAAACACCCTGGAATCAAACAAATCCCCAGACGCCAACATTTAAAAACCTCAAGCAATCGCACGATCGCCATACATGTATCCAAGAAGCAAGGCACCCATCGCAAGTCACGCGAGGCAGCAGCCCAGCAGGCTCCACCAACCAACCAATCCAGCCTAGCATCAACTCCCGAACGTGCAAGCGACCGGGCGCGGTCATGGGACCCGACCCCCCAACGGCGCCAGGAAAGCGGAAGATTCGCGCCCTAAGCCCGCGTGGGCCCCGCTCTGTCGGCCTCTGGGGCGACCACCGGGTGCCACTGTGGCAGCCACCGGCACCAGCCCGTGGCCGGGCCCCGGTGGCCCGCGCTGATAGGAAGGAATACAGTGAGCTGGTGGCAGGCGCCTCTCCCGAAGGCCAGCAGCCAAGGCGCCCACATGGGGCGCATGTTCCCAGAAGGGAACGGGTCATCATGCGCATGGCCATGGGGTCATGCATGGGGGTGCATGCCCATCGCCGGGCGCGCCTACAAAGGGGCGGGGGGGCGGGCGTCGAAATCTTTTCCAACCCTCTTCTCGCTTTCGCTCCACCGTCGCGCTCTCCGTCTCGCGTCCTTGTTCTCTCAAGTGCCGCCCGCAGCCGCGATCGATCCGCGGTCTGCGCCGCCGCGTCGATTCCCGGCGTCCGTCACTGGGATCGTCCGAGAACTATCTGGTCGTCCCGCGGCGTGAATTATTCGCCGTCGCCGCCACTCGCCGCTCTCTTGCTTGCTTTGCTGCGATCGCTCGGCCGTTGCGCTCGCCGCTGCGTTGCTGTCGGTCGCCCGTCCATACTAGTAACTCGCGCACGCGTGTGCACAGGCCCGTTTGCCGTAGCCGTGGCGTGGGGCGTCAGGTAGTGAGTTGGTGCACATTCGATCGCTGGTGCGTGACTTGGAAGTGCGCGCTCGTTCGGAAAGGAATCTGACGTTCGGACGTTCGTCCGGGAAGAGCTTTCCCGTCTTGCTTTGGTAGGCACGGGTTGCGTGTAGTTTACGTGAGGCGTGGGGTGGTTAGTGCTGGAGTGACTTTCCTGTTGTTGGGACGTCTCTTATAGAAGTTGGGAGTGGGATCATCCTGTGCGAAGGGCATCTCAGCGTCGTAAATTGCAGGAGGGAGTTGCTGTAGGTTGTCGTGTGTGGAGTCGAGCGGGGTTCGGGATTCTGAGAGTGTGGAGGACTCGTTGGAGGGGTTGGAGGCGTGGTCGTTCGGGGGGCCGTCACGGTTGCGCGTTTGGAGGTGTAGCATGCTTGCGAGGACTATCGACTTCCGGTGAAGTGTTCGAGGGTGAGCCGAGCGCGTCCTTGTGACTACGAAGAATTTCCCGCTGTCTCAGCGTAGGAGGCCATGCTGCGTGGACCCCTAGACCACCGTCGGCGAATCTGGTTGATCTTAGTGGAGGGCGTGGAAGATCTTTTCCGCTAACCTGGGAGCGGAGCGGGCAATTACGACGCTTGGTGACCGAGTGCTGCTGCTGCCGAGAGGGAGAAGAAGAAGAACGAGGCACGGATTCGTCGTGAGGAGGCGTGGTGACGAGCGCGGGAGGGGCAGTGCGTGGGCACTTGGTGGGCGGAGGTTGTCCGAGGCGTGACGAGGAGGGAGGGAGGTGAATTGTGGTGTGAGTTTGTGAGAAGGTGGTGTGTGTGATTTTGTTTCTGGGTTGCGAGGGTGTCGGAGAATGGTCTCATGTGTGGCCCCTGCAGCTCACGCGAAGAGTGAGCAGTCCGGGTCGAGCGCGGCGGCTCCGGCGGAATGGCAGGGCTTCGGCGGAGGACAGGCGATGAATGAGCCGCGCGGCCGGTCGCAGGCGCCGACGCCGAGGTTGCTGGCGGTCCCGAAGCCGGAGCGTTCGCTGTATAGCGAAGGCGAAGGAGAGGGCGGAGAGTACAACCTGTACGAGCATGGGCGCAAGCGAGCCAAGTTGCACGACGGCGTGGCCTCGCCGGTTCTGCAGGTGAGCATGTGGTGCTGCATGTTGTGCCCCCTTGGTTGTAGATGATGAAGTTTCATGTTTGCGAACGTTGTGTGTGTAAGTATGTGTCGCTGACATGAAGGTCATCGCAAATCAAGGATTGTTGAAGGCGGCTCCATGTGCAGCAAGCATTGTGGCGGGTCGGATGCATGCTGAAGCATGCGGAGGGACGATTGACTGAAGTATATGGGTTTGCTTATTTTTATTTATTTTTTCCCCTTGTGGCAGAGCTCGGGTCGCGCAGGCGGCGCCCCATATTCGTTGGGTGTCCTGGAGCACGGTAGCGGAGGGGGCTTTCCCCTGCCGAGCAGGTATGCGCAACAGGCGCCGATGATGATGAGGAAGAGCAACTCGATGCTGCCTCCGGCGCCGGTGAGCGTTCCTCAGGCGCAATGCAATCCGCTGGAGGAGCCGAGCCCGCTGGGGCTGACGCTGAAGAAGACGCCGTCCCTGCTGGACCTGATCACTTACCAGCTGCAGCAGAACGCGAGCACCCAGGCCGCGGAGTCGGAGACTTCGGGGCAGGGGTTGGGGAAGTCGCGGATCGGGAAGTGCCTGGCTCCGACCGGGTCCGCCGCCCAAGACAAGCTGAAGGCGTCGAATTTTCCCGCATCGACGTTGAAGATCGGAACTTGGGAGGTGAGCGTTGTGGGGGTGCGTTTGTGGTGGGCGGTGATGATTGGTTGCATTGGGGGCAGTAGAGTGGGCGGCGGCAAGTATTTGAGGATGGTGTTTGCTTGTGTGGGGTTGGGTTGGGGTTCTCATGAAGTGGCTGAAGTGCGGAGCGGAAAGGTGTGCGTCTGAGGTTGGTGTGGTTGTTGGAGTTGTTACTGAGAATTGGGTGTTGCACATCACCAGCGGACGTCGCGGTACGAGGGCGACCTGGTGGCGAAATGCTACTACGCGAAGCGCAAGCTGGTGTGGGAGGTGCTGGACAGCGGGCTGAAGAGCAAGGTGGAGATCCAGTGGTCGGACATCTCGGCGATGAAGGCAACGTGCCCGGACAATCTGCCCGGGTCTCTGGAGATCGAGGTACGGTTGGTGGTGCGACCTGCACGTCGTCGGGGTGGTTTTGTGGAGTGCAGTGTGTTGGGTAGGATGATGTGGGCATGACACTGACGGAGGCGGGGGCGGTGTTGGTGCAGGTTTCTCGGCCCCCACTGTTCTTCAAGGAGACGAACCCGCAGCCCCGGAAGCACACGCTGTGGCAGGCGACGACGGATTTCACAGGGGGACAGGCGAGCATATGCAAGTAAGCTCTCGTCCTGCGTCGGGGTGTGGGATGCGTGGTTTTGGGGGAGTTGAGTCGATGCTTGTGATGGCATGCGTGCTATGTGCATGAGATGTTTGTTGGGGGGCGTTTGGCTTGACGAGTCGGGGGATGTGGGGATGTGGTGCGATATCGTAAAAATACATGTATCATTGGTGTGGTGGGTGTTTCTGTTCCCGGTGGGTGGATCTGACCGGGTTTGCGCACGGGTCGTGACAGGGTGCACTACCTGCAGTTTCCGGAGGGCGTGTTGAACAGACACTACGAGAAGCTGGTGCAGTGCGACCCTCGGCTGAAGGCGCTGGTGGAGGGAACGCTGTCAGCATCGAGCCCTCGGTACGAGAGCAGCGAGGTGGCGGTGGTGGATGGGCAGGCGGTGCTGCAGCAGTCGAAGGGCCGGAATGCGATGGCGCACATGTACGAGGGTTACGTTGAGAGGCCGCGGTCGCCGTTGTCTCCGCTGTCCCCGTATGCGCAGTTGCAAGGGCGGGGAGGCGGTGCGGGCGTGGTGGGCGAGATGGAGTTGGACATGATGCGCAGCAACGAGACGTCGTCGCCGAGCTCTGGTAGGCACTCGCATGCAAGTGGTGGCGGTTGTAGTGTGGTTTTCCTTTGGTGGTGTTGGGTTGGGTGTGAGTTGTTCGGTCCTTGCATGAGTTGGATGTTGCACATGGGTTGGATATTGGTGATGGGTGGGGTGAGTGATGTGGGCGGCGTACTCGAGAAAGGGTTGTGATGGCGGGGGGAGGATGACCGGAACGCAGGGCTGATGTTGTGATGTGGGGTGGATTGGCAGTGATGGAGATTCGCAGATGCGAGGAGGGAGGCGACAGTGACAGCGGGGAGTATCACGTGAGAGAGGAGTTGGGGAGCTACAGCCCGTACACGGTGGACTCGGGGTACTCCCCGGCGATGGCGTACGAGTACGCTCCGGAGATGAAGGCGGGTGCTCCTCCGATGAACCAGATGAACCACATGTACCCGGGGATGAGCGGGGGCATGTCGGCCCAGAACCGGCAGATCTTGGACGAGATTGCGCAGGTGTTGCTCGGAGACTCGTCGGCGACGCTGTCGACGGAGCAAGCAATCCTCCTGGCTGCCCGGATGGGGTCGATGCAGGCGGTGATCGGCAGGGACGCGTTCCAGAGCGGTCCGGTGTCGGGCCAGGCGGGTTTGGAGGGGTTCCCTTCCGGGATGGACGGGAGCGGGGCATACTACGGGCGGAGCCTGGGCACGGGCGCGGACAACAATTTTGACACTCACAGTAGGAACTTGACGAGATGTAGCAATCTGTTGGAAACCTCTTTCAACTGCCTGCAGAAAAACAGTGCTTCCAGCACCGGCGATCTGCTAATGAATCTGCCGCGGGTGGCCTCGTTGCCGCAACTTTTTGAGTCTGTGTCCTCCCAGGTGCCGCTGTCGAGATCGTACATGGGAATCCAGTGAAGGGTGGGTGCGTGACTGCGTAAGTCGTGGTGCGTGAGCGCGTCATTCCGGGGCCGGTGGTGTGTGGTGCTTACTGTTGAATGGATGGACGTGTCGAGGGTCTCGTCGCGTGTGGTATAAGAAAGGAGGGCTTGTCGTGAAGCGGAGAGAGACGGATGTCACGTCCCGGGCTCGCATACACGCATGCATGCGTGTAGGAGTACTGTAGTAGGGGCGTGGCGTTTGCCCAGCACTTGCCATCTCGCTCCGTGTCAGCCCGGCGTGGGGTACGTACGTACGGCTTGGCGTATTCAGTTGCGTCGGAGTGATGAGCAGACCGTATAAGTTAGCGTAGGTGTATGTTCTATTATGCCATTCCGATGAGAACCTGTGGATGTGTTGGAGAGGCTCTTGGAGAGCACTGATCGGTTTCTGGGCGGTCGCGTTGCAGCCTCCGAGAAATAATGTTCCCGACGAGGTGTCTTTGAGCACAGTGGGATGAGGTTGTCTATCGCTTGTAATACAACAGAGTCAGAAGTTCGTTCTGAGGGCGTTTCTGATCAACGATCACGTGCACGGTGTATCCGAATGGTTTGATGATTCTCGTGTGTGGATTTGCATGCTTCCACAGTGGTAGGTTCCAAAGTGATGCTGTTGCAAGTTTGCGATTGTTCGAGACTGATTGGCTCTCTTATTCATTGCGACATTCATGGTATTCTGTAGTGGAATGCTGAACATGTTGGTGCTTGATGAAGTGGATGAATTGCTGATGATTATAGTTCACTTTCTGGGACCTCCTCAAGTTGCTGTTGTTAACCCCTAAAGGACTATTTGTACCTGCAGGGTATAAATCAAATTAAATTATGATCCTAAATTAGTCGTCTATGTGAACATGCTAAATTTTTTTTCCTTGCAATCTAGTGCATTGATATGAAAATCATAACGTTTGAAGTGCAAGAAAAACTATTTTAGCCCTTGCCCAACAATGTGTGAAAATGTTTGACTGAGATGAAAACGTTTTTTTTGCACTAAAGACAAGAATTCTAACTCGTTGTCTTCAAAAATAGAAATATCCTATATATGTATGAAAAAGCTTAATGTCAATAGAAAGTTTTAGCAAATATTTGGAGCTGCTTGGTGTTCCTAGTGTTGCACTTAGATTAGCATAACTTTCTTTTTAAAGGTTTAGTGTCAAAAAAATCGTACTCTCTCAAAACTACTATTGTGGTGCATCTTCATAAATAGGTTCATAATTCAAATTGAGACCATTGGAATGTGCCCAAATTGAAAAATGTCGCTCTAGGGGTAAATGGGGACCTCTTTATTTCATGTAGATGAATGTAACGAAGTGTGGGCTAGGATAGGCCTCTTTTTCTAGCTTTTTCAAAAAAACAATGGTGATCTAGAAGGTTTCAAGTATTTTTTGGCCAAATTTGGGACCACAGCTCCAAACTATCCTTTGAGGCTCCACCTTGGTCTAATATAGGGCTCCCCTCCAACATATCAATAAGAGCAAAGTTTTGTCCACATCCATCTGTCTACATCATACATGGTTTAACTTCATACATTACATTGGGGAAAAAAACTTCATCTTTTCAACATAAAACCTGGAGATCTTCATATTTTCACTTTTTATTTTTTCAATAACAACTAGCAATTTGCGCTTGCTTTGCAACGCATTAGTTCAACAATTTTAATGCAATTTTTATATTACAAACTACAAATAAGAAAAGGAAACATGATTCACTGCACGGCTGACTGCGCAATTAACCGCGCAATTGACTGCAACGTTTTTTGTAGTTCACTGCACGGTTGACAGCATGGTTGATTGCTGCGTGGTTCATTGCATAGATTATGATTTTAGTAGTATGATATGTGGTGAGACCTTCTTATTGACCGTTCGGATTATTATTTTAATACATACAAAGCTCATAAAAAAATAAAACGTGAAGTGGCAATTTTTGAACCTCTACTCCTTGCACACTTATCTACCAATATGCTACACCCCTTGTCTACCTCTAAAATTTGGTGTATAGTGAACCAACATCATGCTCAACACAATGGCAAAATATTTAGACCTTGTGTAGTGCAAAAAATTGATACCAAGTGAAGTTAAAGTCTGCTAATCCACTCAACGCAAGGAAGAAAATGAACCATTTTCTTGACTATTATATTTCAATCCTTGCGGCAATTTTTTTGAAATTTTGTGAGTATATTTCTTAGTATGTCTTAATTGAGATCCTATGGTCAAAATTATAAATAAAATGTTTTGTTTCCTTCCTTACTCATTGCACTAGAACCAACAATTTAAAAATGTTTGTGGTGTGAAATTGTCACGGTCCTTTAGGGGCTAAAGAGTTCCAGGAAATGGTGTTTCCGGGGTTAGTTTAGTATATGGTAATGTGGTCCCACATATTCATGCATCTTCTTGGGACCTGGGAACCACTTCATTTTAAAGATGTTTGGTGTGAAATTGTCACGGTCTTTTAGGGGTTGAGATGGCATAACTTTTGCATTTAATGTCTTACTTAGGAAAAAATTGTACTCGCAGAAAGCTTTTGGTAATGTCCATCTATAGTAAAAAATTCTTAGAATAATGTTCTAAATTGACATCGTACGAACTTGCCCGAGGGAACTCTTGGAAATTTAGGGGTTAAAGTAGGTTGCAACAATGGTTAGATGATGAACCAAGTTGGAACATCTTGGAAATGTGTTGGGGGGAGCGTGCATTTAAGGAAGGACCAATTTGAGGTTGATGCATAGAGAATGAATGGCACTTGGATTGCCGTCCTCTTAGACTTAATGGGTCCTCTTCTAGCTGTTGTTGATGGGCGCATTTTGATTATGAGGTTCACTACCTTGTGTTGCTTTTAATTCTATTTTGTTGTTAATACTACTTGTCATGTGTTTTGAATCATTGGTGTGCTACTTGTAGTTTCATGAAATTGTTGAAATTGTAATCCAAATCTTCTATGACTTTCCAATAGAACCCAACCATCTACACACACTTCACAAAACAAGTGTCATATTGTACTGAGTGGTCACTTTCGAACGCTACTTGCGAAACCAATTATTTTTAAAAAATTATAGTAGTTTGGACACAATGGGGATCAATGGGTATCACCTAGGCATTACATAGATATTACCTATGAATTACATAGACATTACCTAGGCATTACATAGATATTACCTATGAATTACATAGACATTACCTAGGCATTACATGGGTATCACCTAGACAAATCTTCAGAAATTTCAAAAAATATTAGACATTCTCCTTTTTAAATTAATTAAGCACAATCTGACCACTGTGTAGAGTAGCCTGACATCAGCTCTGATTTGTGGAGTCCTGCCTTAATCATCCTGGATCCTGCATCAAACTAGCCAACTCAACTCATTCAAACCTGAACTCTAAACCTCTCTCAAACCTAACTTCCAAAACTCTAAACATATGCAAACCATTTTCTTTCTCATATCTAATAACTCTTCATTAACTTTTTCAACATATGAGTCTTTGAACATTGGTTATGGGATTTACAAAACATGCCATAAACCCACATGAGGAGCCATTTCCATGTGAGATGCCCAAATGTCATCCAAGTCTCCCTCTTGCCACAAATCACACTAATTTTGTATGTATCCTTGTTATGGGGTCAAGATTAAGTCAATTTTCCATGAGGGTCATGGTACTTAACTTGTAGTGTTTTCTTCACATAGAATATTTGTTTTGACTTCCGAGGTTGTGAATGAAATGAACAAGGTATCCGATCCATTAATAACCATATTCTATTACCATTACACTGTAAATGGTTCCATTTCCACCCCATTATCACCCATTTATGGAGTATTTGTGAAAGCGTTAGATGACATGTGAAAAATCCATATGACCATGCCAATTTGAGTTGGCCTTCTTGTACTCTCTTTGTAGGCAAGTTGGATGGTTGAAAAGCTCAAAAAGTTGTTTCAAAACCATTCAAACCAGTCTTGAAAGGAAGATTATAACACATGATAGGATTGTCGCACTAGTATAATTGAATAGTGATCTTGTTGTGATTGAATAGTGGTAATGTGAAGGAAATATGACACTATTAAAGGAGTGGTAGCACTGTTAAGTGGTATGGTGAACGTAGTAATTGATTGGTCTTAAAAAAAATATTACATGCAAATATCAGGGTTGATCATGGGACCTCCATGTCCGAGGACATTCCGGTCTGCATATCCATCCGTTAAGGTTCAGGGAAGGTCCGTTATGGGTCAACTTAGGGTTGACCATATGAAGGATTAAAATGGAGATAGCTTGTCCACCTAAGATGCCACGCGTGTGACATATCACCAAATATTCTAAAGAATAAATCTGACTTAGAGAGACACTAGCATCTAGGAAGGAGGGCGCGAGTGTTTGAGAGAGGGGGGGGGGTGCGCGCTTCTGGAGGGAGGAGGTGCGCGCACGCGCTCTCTCACACTTTTTTTTCTTTGGTAAGCTCTCTTGATTTTTTGAGTATTTACGTTCATGTTCTCTTTGTTTTGGCACTATCGTGCACAACCGCATCGTGCCAAGATAACATCGTGCTAATCAGGCGAGGGCGCACAATCAGAGACAACTTGAGAGTAACGGTGACATAACCACCACCGTTACCTCTATTAAACAATACACACTTATACACTCAGCAATCCAGACTTAGGAAAAAGAAATAAATGACTCATAACCTTGTACACCAAGAAGTAGTAAGCGGTCTACAAGTACCCCTTTACTAATAAACAAGTAGAAAATACTCATAAACTATACATAGTCAAGTGAATGCCATTCTTAAAGAATGATCGCATAATAACAATGAAGCTAAAGAAGTGCACGCACGCACGCATTCTCTCTCACTCCATCACGTGGGAGACTCAACTTGAGAAAGATGAGTCTCCATCAACTACACGTGGAGGTCATTTGGACTCCAAGTCCCAAATGAGGTGTCAAAAGACACCACCAATGCCCTAAAAGTCAAAAGACTCTAATACTAACTCTAATTAATAACTAGAGCTAGAATCTAGGTCTTCCTTGGGCCGCTTAACCTCCTAGTTGGTTTATAACACATAAACCAACCTTTACAAATCCTCCAACGCGCCGAACTTGACAGCTATCGTGTACAACCGCATTGTACGAAGATAACATCGTGCTAATCAGGTGAGGGCGCAAAGTCAGAGACAACTCGAGAGTAATGATGACATAACCACCATTACTTCTATTAAACAATACAACAATATACACTTACACACTATCAGCAATCCAGACTTAGGGAAAATAAATAAATGACTCATAACCTCGTACACCAAGAAGTAGTAAGCGGTCTACAAGTACCCCTTTACTTGCCCCCTTCGTCCGTGCTAAAGCCCCTTTCACACCGGCGAACCGCACAGTTTATATATAAATTGAATGATAATCTTGAATGAAAACCTCTCAAACCATAAATCAATGTGGTCTAAATGAAAAGACGCTAAAAGACTCAACAAACAAAGGGTAGGCCGGGTGCAAGTAGAGCCCCATCGTTAATCGCCTCTAACACATTTTTAATGCTAGACTTTGTCTACTCAAACCCTCAACGTTCTAAACACTTAGGACAAGACCATTGACCCACTAGTACCTCCAAAAGAGGTGGAGCTAAGCATTCTAATTTCTAAATGCCACACCGTAGAACATAAGTCACAAATAACCATACTGGCTGCCCGTTTGGCACTACCACACAACCGACAACGTAATCCAGCAGAGATGTGAGAGAGACTAAGGTGTACTGTCCCATCAATGTGTGGCAAGTGGCAAGGCGCACAATTGCGTGTGTGATCCTTCCACATCTTGCCATCACGACCCTCCAACATTAACACTTCTGATTTCTTCACCTCACGAGCTCTTAAGATTATCCTTCATGCTGTCATATCCAAGGTGGTGGGTGGTGCTTGTTGCAAATACACATAGTCTCTAGGCGTGAAACGCCGCACCTGCGGTCGATAACCACCTCCTCGTATTGTAGCATAACGCAACGTATCCCGATTTTGAGCAATGGAGAGGTTCTCCAATGCCATATGCATCACCCTTTTGAACAAATCTGCACGTTGCTCACACTTGAGCCCACGTGTCTGGATTGTCCATGTTAGCCAACACGGTGTCAGCATCTGCTTGAATGGCCTTTGGTAAAACCGGGTGCCTTCCAAACAATAGATAGTAAGGTGAAAAAGACGCCAAAGATGCTTGTTTACTGAACTGATAGCCCATTGCTATCCATAGTAGCTGCAAATCCTAATCCTGGTGATGTCCTTCATTCAAGCTATACTTCCGGAGCCCCCTCTTGACGGTTTGCACCATGCGCTCCGCCAATCCATCTGCTTCGGGGTGATCCCTCGAAGTAGTGCGATGATCAATCATCGCTTGCTCACACAACGTCTAAAACCCACCCAAGAATTCTCTACCTTGGTTTGTGAGTACCTTTGCTGGAGCTCCAAAGCGACCCAGAACAAGGTGAAGAAACGAATAAGCGGCCTCTTCACTAAATTTATCAGGCAATGCTACTAACTCTATCCATTTTGAGAAATGCTTAATGATTACCAACACATATTTGTTGTGTCGAGGTGTCACTGGCAATGGACCTGCAAAATCCAAGCTCCATCTATATCCTAAATCCGTAATTGACAAAGGTTGTAACTGAGGCATTGGAGCGTTAAGAGACGCTCGTACCCGGTTACACACTATACACCGGGCCACCAAAGCTTGTACTTGGGATTGCATTCCACGCCACCAATAGTGAATCTGAAGTAAACTATAAGCCCTCCGCACTCCAAAGTGTCCAAGGTCCTCATTTGTGTCCTTAATCAGTTTTACTCTTTCTATTGGAGCTGGTACTACCTTCTTAGTACCATCTGGCCACACTCTCATAAGGTGAGTCTTCTCCCACACAAACCTCTTAGCTCGTTGTAGAACCCGATCTCTCTCTTTATGAGACCATGAAGTCACTGTCTCTCCATCCTTCAAGAACTGCATCACATCGTGTCTTCATGGATATCTCTGGCGCCCCCAGACTCTTCACCTCCATCCTTATCTACTGTAGCCACAGTAGCTTCCCCGGTGGTATCTCCATTCATTGCCAATATCCCTAGAAAGATTGAACAATGCCAACTTGGCAACGGGTCGGTTTCACCCTCAGTATGCCACCTAGCACCTGTATCATCTTCTTGGTTTGGAATTGGATTGCGGCTAAGGCTATCATCATCCATATTTACCAAACCTACCCTATGAACCACCTTGAAGTCATACTCCATCAACATCAAGGCCCACCGTGCTACTTTTCCTGTCAATTTGTCAGACTCCATCAACCATTTCAAAGGCTGATGATCTGTAACTAATAGAAATTCATTACCATAAACATAACACCGAAAATGAGCAATTTCCCATATGGCAGCCAAACATTTCCCTTCATACGAGCTACACTGAGCCTCAGCGTTGTTGTTGGACCGGCTCGCATACGCAATCACAAATTCCTTGCCATCATCATCCATTTGCGTCAATACTGCATCAATTTCCAACGAGATTCAATCTGTGTGTAGCTGGTACGTCCTTCCTGCTATAGGCCTCCGAAGTATTGGTGCTGATGCCAAACGGTCTTTCAATTGTTGAAAGGCCGCCTCTTGCTCATCTCCCTAGATCCAAGGTTGATCATTCCTTGTCAACATGGTTAATGGCTTGGCAATAGCACTGAAAGTTTTAACAAACTTTCTATAATAGTTATACAATCCTAAGAATGCTCTCAATCTACTAACATCTCGTGGTCTAGGAATAGACATTACTACTTCCACTTTGCTAGCTACCACACCTAATCCACTTGGATAAATCATGTGGCCTAAATACTCAATGCGATCAAAGTAGAATTTGCACTTACCAGGGTGCAACTTTAATCCATGAAGCCTCAATCTAGCAAAAACCTCTATCAAGTATAGTCTGTCGCTTTCGATTCCTACTAAAGACAATAATGTCATCAATATAGCATCTCACGAAATCCAACCCCAAGAATACTTTGTCCATAACCCTTTGAAATTCTGCTGGAGCATTCTTCAATCCAAACGGTAAAAACTTCCATTGAAACAACCGGTCCTTCTCATCTCTGTCAATGCTCCAGAACGCGGTTGTCTCCTTGTCTTCATCTTTCAACCCAATCTGGTGGTATCCAGAGCGTAAATCCAACGTACTAAATACTTTGGCATGGCCAATGGCCTCAAAGTTCTCCTCTGGACTTGGTATGGCATAACGGTCTGACTTAGTGAATTTATTAATTCTCCTACAGTCACCACACATCCTTTTCTCTGTCCAATTACCATAAATGTCCTTTTTGGATGGCATAACCGTTGTTGATGCATACTCACAATCTGGTGGAGCCAACTCCACCAACCCTGCAACCATCAATTCTTCTGTGCGAGCACGAATCATCTTTCACTCCATGTCGCTATACTTGTATGGCTTTCGGTAAATTGGTGCTTCGTTGGTTAAGTTAATACGCACTTATTGCCCCTTCAACACTCCCAAATCATGTAAACTGAAAGCAAAACAATCTAAATACTCCTTTAGGAACTCATGTTTCTCCACCTCCATTGCTCCATCCGCCAGGCCTACTCTTGGTTTCCAAGTGTCCTTAGTCACCACCTCCTTCGATTCCTCTGGAGTAGGGTTTTCCACCCTTGGTTGCTATTGAATCCCATGTGAATGAGACTCCTCTCTTTCCTCCCCAATAACGCTCTCAAGTCCTTCTAATTGACCAAATTTGTCAATTTCTTCCATGTGAAGAGCTGTGTATTTTTCTAAGAAGATCTTCTCGACAACATCCTCCAAATCTATCCTCTAGTGAACCGATCTGCTCCCTTCACTCCAGTTCTTCCCTCAATAGTGAAGATCTGTTGTTGTGGTGGTCGCAAAAATATTTGTGGTATCCCACATGTTCCATGGATGACGTGCAAAGGCCCTCTTGTTTCCAACCACTTTGCTTGTCACCTTGACAGAGGCAAGTGGTTTTTCTGCCGCCCGCAACTCATAATAACCCATGTAACTCGTTAAGCTAGAAGCTAAACGCTTCTGTTCAGCAACCACTAACGATACAATCCAAGTCAGGCAATTTAAATCCATTTCCTGACCAAGTAAAAATCGTCTCTGTGCTTCTGAAATCCTAGACACATCGGTGGTGCCAGTGGAAAAGCCCATGGCTTTCTCCCGCTCATCTGCATTAGGCTCCACCATCTCTTGGGATAATGAATCCCATACAAGCCGAGGTCCATTATCCTTGAAAGCATAAGACCGTGCAAGCTAACCAACGTAGGCAAGGCCCTACGTGGTTCCCCCTTGCGGTTAACCACCGCTAATGGTGCTTGGTCATCGTGATACGCACGCCGTGGTGTCTTGTGAGGATCCAATATATCACTCACATACACATCTGGGCGTTTAATGCGACCCACCGCGGACTGTAGTAACTCTGTTGGTGCCAGGTTTGTCCACCATAAACGTGGTCGATGTGCTCTTGACCCTACTACAACCGCATCAATTAACACTGGCAAACCCAGAGTCTGATGGATTCTATGCATACTCTCGAGTGTCCTGGACCTCGAACTGCTCACCACCGGCACGTTCTCTATAATATAATGAGGTGGTTGTCTCTGAGAAGTCTGAAGCAACCGAAACACTGGAATCATGTCAAAGAACCTCGAAGATTGGGAGTCCTTTAACCCATTTTGATTGCCTACCATAGACATGCCTTGGCAAGGCCATCCTACAATGACAAGGTCCACATGACCCACACGGTGAATGTCATCCTCTGATAGCAAGGAAATATTGCCCACAAGTGTAGAGAAAGAAGTTTTGATGGCACTAGTGGCCAACAATTCTAGAAATTGTGTCCTCAGTCTCCGTGTGTGACGTTTGGCCACATGTCTTGTTGTTTCATCCACATCCACGTACATGTAGCGCTAAACTTTGATCCCATTTTGTAAAACAGCTGCCAATCATGTGCCAATTCCTCCAAATAACTCCAACAACACGATGCCATTTGTTGGTGCCTTCCAATGGATGGTAGTAGTATCTAACGGAGGCCCTAGGTCGTGCTCAACTCCAGGCTCCTGTTGCATTTGTGGTTGCATGGAATGTTGCCATGCTTCTTCCACTGCTAACTCCGCGGCCTCCCTCAACTAGGTGGTGTTGCTCCACGCCGCCTCGATTCCAGGTCGATATCCTTCTTCTTCTCCACCACTCGTGTTGCCCATGTAGACATCCACCTTCTCTAAAGTGTAGCCAACAATAGAAAGATCCTCAAAACCTGCGTGAAACCATGAAGGTTTCATATTCATATACCTAGAGAAGGCAAACACGTCGCAAGATTTCTAGTAAGAACTCGAATAAATCGAGCTGGCAGCTGAGCCTTCCGCCCATCTCTTGCTTGCCATCCTGGTCTATATATAGCTTGCTGACTCCTCCTAGAAATCCAAGGTGAATCCCATTGGGTATAGCACCGCCGAGCCCACCAAGACATCATATGACTTGGCCTTCGTGACTATTGCTTTCACCTTCATAGAACTGGCATTTGCCACATCACTTTGATTGGGTTGTAACACCAACTCAGCCCTTGTGATCCTTGTAGCGTGATCTGTACCCCCCATGGATGTGCTAATTGTTCAGGGACACTTTTCCAAAGTATCCCCAGTTAAACCCAATCTTTCAATAGCGGACGCTCCCAGCATCAAAGGTTGAGATCTTGAATCCAAAAGCACATGTCGAGGTACAAAAACCTTTCCCTTAGGCCCAACGAGTTGGAAAATGCCTTGGAAATTATCAACTAGTACCACACTAAGGGTAATGGATGATCTCTCAATCGCAGGTCTGGCGGCCATTGTCTTCACACGCATGGCTATTGAAAGCAACCCCTCCACATTATCACTCTGGCTCTCCTCTACATTGATTATGTCTGTCTTCAACACATTTACACCCGTAGAGTTGTCCAACTCACACATTGAGGCTATTGTCTTCAAAACCTTTGCCACACTGAAGCCATCTTGTGACAACATCTTAGCAGAAAATAAAGAGGCTTCCCATACAGAAGTTGTTGCCCTCATAAGTGCTCCAGAACCTCTTGTGAGTCCTCTAGCTTGTGGTGAGGCTCGTGTGGATGTCGCCCCTGGTTGTGATGGAGGCACCATAGACGACGTGGGCACCATCTCTTCCAATGTGAAGGATTGGGGCAATCTTGCTTGTCGATTATCCTTTCCATGGTGAGGATCTAGAGTTGGACTAGCTCCACGTGGAACATCCTTGGAAATTGGAGTATGACTCCGTGTCAGGGCGTAGGCCTCTTGTGTGCCATCCCCGATGGCAGGTGCCATGCCACTCAACATGAAGTCTCCAAATTCATCATCCACGGAACTAAAACTGTCCCTAGTATGGAAACTGAGAGTAACCTAAGGGTTGCCACCTCCCACGGTAGTGTTGGCACTCATTGCTTCTATTTTGGCCTCCAACCCTACGAACTTGGATTTCCAGCTCTTCTTTTTCCCTCCAGTGGCCTTGGATTCCTGCTTCTGTCTCATTTAGCTCCCTTGCTTCCGGTGGGCTTCAACTCTGGATGAAGCTTCCAGCAGCTGGCCTCTGCATGCCCTTTGGCACCACAATCAGAGCAGAAACCTCCAGTCTCAGGTGTGGAAGTCTTACCTTCCTTACAATTCTTCCTATGATGTCCTGGTTTTCCACATTTGAAGCACAAGGCACCAGTGTCTGCAGTATACGAAGGGATAGCCACTTTGGCCACCTTAATCTTTTCTGGGACCTTCTCTTCACGCTTGAGAAATCCCATGGCTGCCTTCTCTTCCAGTAAATTTATCTCAATTCGCTCCGAGGTTTACAAGAAAAACCGTAGTATCGTTGGTACTCTCAATCGCAATGCCTCTTTGCGAACTAAAGACTTCAATTCGTTGTTGAAGATGTTGTACGAGTGTTGCACTACCTATTGTTTTGTAACTCTGTGGGTAGTGTCGTAGTCTAGTGGTTCGTTATTCCCCAAATTAACCGAAATTAACCTTAAACAAGCCCACTTTACCAGATTGTTTCCAGGGATTTTTATCGTGCATCAAACTCTTTAAATCTTAACAAAAATTCACACCTAATACCTTGGCACATCCCGGAGGATGGCTTCCCCGGTAGCTTAGTAACCGGTAACAAGTAACCACACGTGTTTCAGTTAAACTCTGTTGAGCGTTAGAGTAGATTTCCGGTAAGTTTTTACAGTGACTGGAAAGTCACTGCCCTTCGTTCTCGCAGTTCAGAGGCCACAATATTCACAATCTAACCCTACACCTTGAAAGAGTTAAAAAGGTCGCAGCCGGTTATCCGGTCTTCACAATCTATCGGGAACTTGTTTCGGTAAACCGGTTACGCAAGCCCGGGTTCCAACTACAACCACACCCAATGAATCAAAGCACGAAGATACAAGACTCACAACAAGTTAGTACTAAGCCAATCAGATGAGCAAAACAACCTTCCACGGGGATCGTCGGAACTGATCCACTGCAAGGGTAATAATCCCGGTATTCTCCGGACTCAGGCTTAGCCGGGATGTCTCCCGGTGTACCGAGAGAAGGGGGATGTCATCCCCTACTTCCCACCAATCCGAACACTTCCCACTGAAGGGAGGCTATCATAAATAGCCGTGGGCTTCCCGGATCCCATCCGATAAAGCAACTCTTCCCGGTCCCACCGGGGAAAAGTCTAGAGCACTAGCCCTGGACCTCACTCTACCTATCTAACCCGGATATCCTAGCCCCTCGGGATGTCTCTACTCACACTCAATCACTTAACACACAACAAGTCACAACCTTGCACACCTAGCAAAGACACACTAGGAGGACTCAACTCTCTCCCGGTCCACTCACACAAGCTCAATAAAGACTCTAGACACAAGCAATGAAGGCAAGACGCGATGAGATCAACAAAGAAAAGAGTACATAACTCAAGAGCCTAAGGCCCTTAAGTACACAAAGGCCACTAGCTACCCTCCAAAACTAGATCCTCAAAAGGTGGAAATGGCATCTAAAGGGTGCACTAAAGTCAATAGTTACGCTCCAAAACTAGACCGCAAAAGGACAAAACGGCATCTAGGAGGTGCACTAAAGTCAATAACTACCCTCCAAAAGTAGCTCCACTAAAAGACAAAACGGCATCTAGATCCTTAAATCAAGGTTAGCCTAGTCACCGGCGGATTACCGGTAGATCAGTAAACTGGAAGACTCGCGGTCCGGCGGTCCCAGGATCGGTGAACTTTTCCCTAACAAAACTAAGTAGCCGGAGAAACCACTCTAGTGGTAGTGACCGGGTGTGCAATGGGGCCCCATCAACATCACTACTCTCACCCTCGTGTTTAATTCTAGCAACTTAAAACATCCCACCAACCGGTGAGGTAAATCAACACATAACATATAACAAAGACTCAACTGGAAGACTCTTCCGGTTGAGACGTATAGAGATTGTCACCACTTCTGGAAGTACCAACATGGTCAAGAGAATCCCCCGGGAGGTCGGATGTTTCAACCGGGAGGTCTACCGGTGGATTGAGAATATCCGCCGGGCGGTCTACCGGTGGAGTGGCGGTATCCACTGGAAGGTTGGGTGTATCTATAGATACATGCGGAATCTTTTTAAGCTCGATTAGTATAGCCGCATAGGATTCCATCAAAGACTCCGGGGTTGAGGAAAGGAGGTCTATCGGTTCCTTCCCGGTAGAAGTTACCGGGAGGCTTCTTTTTCTCTCATAGACCTTCAAGCCCCACTCCTTGGAGGATGGGGAATCCACCCGACTCACCGGAGAGCCATGTTGTCTCGGGTGGACAAAATTCTCAAAATGCCTGTACTTCCACCAATCTCCCTATTAACTTGTTACAAACTCCAGTCCGGCCCGGAAACACAAGTCTACCGGTCAGCCGGTAGACAACTCCGGAACACTTTGCTAGAGTATGTGGATATGAGTGTCTCACACATCTAGCAACATACTAACAACACAAGGTCACATATAATGATAACGAGGAGAAGACTTTGGAGACCAGGACTTAGAAAGAGGTTTTTCCAGGTTGACCGGAAAGACCGGGAAAAAGATAGGAATTGGGGGCAAGACCTAAAATGATAGGAGGAGGGAGACAATTTAAAATAACAACTTGCCACAGGGCTAGGACAATCGACAACAACTACACATGTAAACAATAAGGTTTAGATGAAGTTCCCCGGGGGACTTTTGCTCTAGACCGGGGAAGATGTTACAGGGGGAGTCACCCCGGTAGACAAGAGAGGAAAAGACTCACAAACAAGAATTTCGTACAAACAAAAGAAACCCAACATGGACAAGAGTCACCTTTGTTGTTGTACCCGCAACCTCCTTCCTTTGTCTCTTTTATCTTCTCGCTTCGGCCACAAATCTCCTCCACTTCCGCAAACCCTAGAATCTCCACCAAACCCTAGCTCGCGCACCTCTTTCACCAAACCCTAGCGCGCGTACCTCCTCTTCAAACCTCTTGCGCTACCTGCTCTTGATACCCTAGTTGTAACTCTTTGTTGCACCACCTCTTTGACTACTTCTTTAAAGCTCAACTCCAAATAAAGACTAAATAGGGAGAGAGAGAGAAGTAGAGAGGGAGATAGAGGAGAAAATTTGAGGGGGGGGCGATTTTAGAGAAGGAGGGAGAGAGAGAAGTGTTCTGAAGGGGAGGAAGAAAAGTTTCTGGAGAGAAGAAGAAAATTTCGGGGAGAGGGGGTCGGCCAAGATGGTTGGAGATACCCGGGTTGGTACCCCGGTATTTATTTATTTATTTTTAAAATAAAAATAAAAATAAAAAAATAAAATAAAAATAAAAATATATATATTATATTATATTATTTATTTATTTTTGTCTTTTCTTTTCTTTTCTCTACAACTACTACTAATTCAAACAAGAATTAGTATCTAGAACTCAACTACTTCTAACTATCTTATAAACTTAAATAGTTAATTTAGATTTAAGTGGTGATTTTAGACTCACGTCCCGGGATCTCTCCCGGGACTCTTTTAATATTGTTTCCCGGGACTAAAATTAGTGTTTTTAAGACCCGATTTTATCACCATTGTAAATCTAATTAACTACTTAAGCATTTCTCTATTTTCTCTATTGGCTATCTAATCTAATTTCACACAATACAAACTACTTTTCTATTTAACAAATACTAAAAACCCTACATTAACTAATTTTTTTGGTAGGGGCTACCAAGTGGGAGTTTTAGATTCCCACAGGTAGCTGATATTAGTCTCTTTAATCTCGCATGAGCTTTTCTCAGAGACTCGTGACGTCCAACGAGTGAAGGAACGAAGGGCTTTCATCTTATCTGCTCTCTATCCTTGATAGTCTCTCTGTAGTTGCACAAAGAACTCCACAGTGGGATTGAATGGAGGTGGGTGATTTATCAGTCCCTCTGATGCTTTTTATCCTTCATCGTGCTCGTGCCTTCCTCCATCTTCTCCTTGGAAAAGAGTGGTGATGTCACCTTGGGTGCTCCACCAAATACGTCCACATAGTTCGGTGCGTAAAAATCTCTACATGCCATAATTTCTGGGAAATGAGCCTCCTCAAACTCTCCGTAATCTGACAGTGGAGCTCTCTCTAGACACCCAAACAATGCTCTCCACACCATGTACGGATTGAAGTTGGGATTACGGGACTTCTGCAGTTTACACCACATGGTGAACTCCCTCTTGAAGTCATCGACTTCGATGGTGGCCGTGGCACCCAAAAATTTCCGTACCCCTCGTTCTCCACCTCCATACGGTGAAGCCATCTCCTCCCAATCAAAGTATGATTGGTAAGGCTTTGTGGGTAAAACTGGGACCTGAATACTCATCTTCGGGTTTTCGAGAAATTCCTCTTCTTCTACCAGTGGCAAAGAATTGTCTTCTGCCTCTTCAGGTTGACTACGAATTTTTGTCAACACCCTCTCACTAGCATCTAATGAGAAGGGTGTGTTTCTACGTGTAAAACCGGGACCTTTTTAGTTATCCAGATTGCTACATGGGTGCTCTACTCGAACAATCGCCAGGCATCATGGGTTCCTCTTATCTCTGGAGCATAGATTGTAGGTGTCACTTCCCAATCTAACAACTCTAAAGTAAGAGTATCCCACACACTAGTGGCACTCTCTTGCCACGTGGTAACCTTCCACTGCCACGTACTGTGGAAGAAAAACCCTTCATTCTCAAACTCGGTGAAAAGAAGGGAGAAGGTGGGTAGTTGGATGCTTGAAGAGAAATCCTCTACCTCTACACCATACCTTGAGCCAAAATTTTGCAAAATCACAGCCTTACCTTCAATCACCAGATCCTCGACCCTAACTTGCCCACGAGCGCGGCACAAAGGTGCTGGAATTCCTTCCTTCAGGCTTCATCCGAAAGATGCTGATCTTTTGCACCCCACCAAGTGAAGTCTAATACTTCACCGATTCCGTGCTCAACACTTTCGTGCCTGGTTTACGCAAGTTCTTGGGCCCCGTACAAGATCTGGCTATGGGAGAGAGCTCAAAGTCCCCATGGCTACCACTTGCTGTAGAGGGAGAGCCTTTCACTTATAGGCTCTGCAAACAAGTTATCAAGGTGTCCAACACCTCCCTATTAATTTCCACCTTTTGCCCACTAGCCTTGTCGAGTTTCTTAGCCTTATCTCTTCCCTCCATGGCCCATATTAAGTCCGATATATTATTGCAACACCTTAAACCATGTTAATAGTGTCCTCATAATCTTTAAGCTTCCACCTTAACCTCCCTAATTTTCCTTAACACTCAAGTGTGGGATAAAACTTTGATAATGTATAATACATGAACAATATGTCGTGCACAACCGGATCGTGCCAAGATGACATCGTGCTAATCAGGTGAGAACGCACAGTCAGAGACAACTCGAGAGTAACGGTGACATAACCACCACCGTTACCTCTTTAAAACAATAATACAATGCTCAGTGACTTACTTTCAGCAATCCAAACTTGAGGAAAAGAAATAAATGACCCATGACCTCGTATACCAAGAAGTAGTAAGCGGTCTCCAAGTACCCCTTTATTCGCCCCCTTCGTCCGTGCTAAAGCCCCTTTCACACCGGCGAACCACACAGTTTACATGTAAACTGAATGATAACCGTGAATGAAAACCTCTCAAAACCATTGAATCACTGTAATCCACATGAAAAGACGCTAAAAGACTTAACAAACAACGGGTAGGCCGGATGCAAGTAGAGCCCCATCGCTAATCGCCTCTAATATATTTTTAATGCTAGACTTTGTCCACTCAGACCCTCAACGTGCTAAACACTCAGGACAAGACCATTGATCCACTGGTACTTTCAACAGAGGTGGAGTTAAGCATTCTAAATGCCACCCCCGTAGAACATAAGTCACAAATAACCATAGTGGCTGCCCTTTTGGTACTACCACACAACCGACAACGTAATCCAGCAGAGATGTAAGAGAGACCAGGGTGTACTGTCCCATCAATGTGTGGCAAGTGGCAAGGTGCACAATTACGTGTGTGATCCTTCCACTTCTTGCCATCACGACCCTCCAACACTAACACTCCTGAGTCCTTCACATCACGAACTCTCAAGATTACCCTTCCTGCTGTCACATCCAAGGTGGTGGGTGCTGCTTGCTACAAATACACATAATCTCCAGGTGTGAAACGCCGCACCTGCGGTCGATAACCACCTCCCCATATTGTAGCATAGCGCAATATATCTCGATGTTGAGCAATGGAGAGGTTCTCCAATGCCATAGGCATCACCCTTTTGAACAACTCTGCACGTTGCTCACACACTTGAGCCCACGTGTCTGGATTGTCCATGTTAGCCAACACGGTGTCAGCATCTGCTTGAATGGCCTTTGGTAAAACCGGGTGCCTTCCAAACAATAGATAGTAAGGTGAAAAAGACGCCAAAGACGCTTGTTTACTGAACTGATAGCCCATTGCTATCCATAGTAGCTGCAAATCCTAATCCTGGTGATGTCCTTCATTCAAGCTATACTTCCGGAGCCCCCTCTTGACGGTTTGCACCATGCGCTCCGCCAATCCATCTGCTTCGGGGTGATCCCTCGAAGTAGTGCGATGATCAATCATCGCTTGCTCACACAACGTCTAAAACCCACCCAAGAATTCTCTACCTTGGTTTGTGAGTACCTTTGCTGGAGCTCCAAAGCGACCCAGAACAAGGTGAAGAAACGAATAAGCGGCCTCCTCACTAAATTTATCAGGCAATGCTACTAACTCTATCCATTTTGAGAAATGCTTAATGATTACCAACACATATTTGTTGTGTCGAGGTGTCACTGGCAATGGACCTGCAAAATCCAAGCTCCATCTATATCCTAAATCCGTAATTGACAAAGGTTGTAACTGAGGCATTGGAGCGTTAAGAGACGCTCGTACCCGGTTACACACTATACACCGGGCCACCAAAGCTTGTACTTGGGATTGCATTCCACGCCACCAATAGTGAATCTGAAGTAAACTATAAGCCCTCCGCACTCCAAAGTGTCCAAGGTCCTCATGTGTGTCCTTAATCAGTTTTACTCTTTCTATTGGAGCTGGTACTACCTTCTTAGTACCATCTGGCCACAATCTCACAAGATGAGTCCTCTCCCACACAAACCTCTTAGCTCGTTGTAGAACCCGATCTCTCTCTTTATGAGACCATGAAGCCACCGTTTCTCCATTTTGCAAAAACTGCATCACATTCGTGTCTTCATGAATATCTCTGGCGCCCCCAGACTCCTCACCTCCATCCTCATCTACTGTGGCCACAGTAGCTTCCCCGGTGGTGTCTCTATTTGTTGCCAACATCCCTAGAAAGAGCGAACAATGCCACCCTGGCAATGGGTCGGTTTCACCCTCAGTATGCCACCTAGCACCTATATCATCTTCTTGGTTTGGAATTGGATTGCGGCTAAGGCCATCTGCATCCATATTTACCAAACCTGCCCTATGAACCACCTTGAAGTCATACTCCATCAACATCAAGGCCCACTTTGCCAATTTTCCTGTTAATTTATCAGACTCCATCAACCATTTCAACGGCTGATGATCTGTAACTAACAGAAATTCGTTACCATAAAAATAACACCGAAAATGAGCAATTGCCCATATTGCAGCCAAACATTCCCCCTCATACGAGCTATACTGAGTTTCAACATTGTTGTTGGACCGGCTGGCCTACGCAATCACAAATTCCTTGCCATCATCATCCATTTGCGTCAATACTGCACCAATCCCCAATGAGCTCCAATCTGTGTGTAGCTGGTATGTCCTTCCTACTATAGGCCTCCGAAGTATTGGTGCTGATGCCAAACGGTCTTTCAATTGTTGAAAGGCCGCCTCTTGCTCATCTCCCCAGATCCAAGGTTGATCATTCCTTGTCAACATGGTTAATGGTTTGGCAATGGCACTGAAAGTTTTAACAAACTTTCTATAATAGTTACACAACCCCAGAAATGCTCTCAACTATCATCTCGTGGTCTAGGAATAGACATCACTACTTCCACTTTGCTAGCTACCACACCTAATCCACTTGGATAAATCATGTGGCCTAAATACTCAATGCGATCAAAGTAGAATTTGCACTTACCAGGGTGCAACTTTAATCCATGAAGCCTCAATCTAGCAAAAACCTCCGTCAAGTGTAGTCTATGTTGTTTTCGATTCTTGCTAAAGACAATGATGTCATCAATATAGCATCTCACGAAATTCAACCCCAAGAATATTCTGTCCATGACTCTTTGAAATTCTGCTGGAGCATTCTTCAATCCAAACGGTAGAAACTTCCATTGAAACAACCGGTCCTACCCATCCCTGTCAATGCCCCAGAACGCGGTTTTCTCCTTGTCTTCCTCTCTCAATCTAATCTGGTGGTATCCAGAGCGTAAATCCAACGTATTAAACACCTTGGCATGGCCAATGGCCTCAAAATTCTCCTCAGGAGTTGGCATTGCATAACGGTCTGACTTAGTGAATTTATTAATCCTCCTATAGTCACCACACATCCTTTTCTCAGTCCAATTACCATAAATGTCCTTCTTGGATGGCATAACCGTTGCTGATGCATACTCACAATCTGGTGGAGCCAACTCCACCAATCCTGCAGCCATCAATTCTTCGGTGCGAGCACGAATCATCTTCCGCTCCATGTCGCTGTACTTGTATGGCTTTCGATAAATTGGTGCTTCGTCGGTTAAATTAATACGCACTTCTTGCCCCTTCAACACTCCCAAATCATGTAAACTAAAAGCAAAACAATCTAAATACTCCTTCAGGAACTCATGTTCCTCCACTTCCACTGCTCCATCCGCCAGGCCTACTCTTGGTTTCCAAGTGTCCTTAGTCACCTCCTCCTTCAGTTCCTCTGGAGTAGGGTTTTCAACCCTTGGTTGCTATTGAATCCCCAGTGAAGGAGACTCCCCTCCTTCCTCCTCAATAACACTCCCAAGTCCTTCCAATTGACCTTATTTGTCAATTTCTTCCATGTGAAGAGCTGTGTGTTCTTCCAAGAAGATCTTCTCCACAACATCCTCCAAATCCATCCTCTGCTGAGCCAATCTGTTCCCTTCACTCCCCTCCATAGTGAAGATCCGATGCCTTGGTGGTCGCAAAAATATTTGCGTTATCCGACATCTTCCATGGATGAGGTGCAGAGGCCGTCTCGCCTCCAACCACCTTGCTTGTCACCCTGACAGAGGCAAGTGGTTCTCCTGCCGCCCGCAACTCATAATAACCCATGTAACTAGTCAAACTAGAAGCTAACCGCTTCTGTTCGGCAGCCACTAATGAAACAATCCAAGTCAAGCAATTTAAGTCCATGGCCTGACCAAGTAAAAATCGTCTCTGTGGTTCTGAAATCTCAGGCACATCGGTGGTGCCAGTGGGAAATCCCATGGCTCTCTCTCTCTCATCTGCATTGGGCTCTACCATCTCCTGAGACACTGAATCCCATACAAGTCCAGGTCCATTATCCTTGAAAGCATAAGACCTTGCAAAACTAACCAATGTGGGCAAGGCCCTACGTGGTTCCCCCTTACGGTTAACCACCGCTAATGGTGCATGATCATCGTGATACACACGCTGTGGTGTCCTGTGAGGATCCAAAATGTCACTCGCATACACATCGGGGCATTTAATACGACCCACCGCGGACTGTAGCAATTCTGCTGGTGCCAGGTTTGTCCACCACAAGCGTGGTCTATGTGCCCTGGACCCTACTGTAGCCGCATCAATTAACATTGGCAATCACAGAGTCTGATGGATCCTATGCATACTCTCGAGTGTCCTGGACCTCGAACTGCTCACCACGGGCACGTTCTCCACAATATAACCAGGCGGTTGCCTCTGAGAAGTCTGAAGTAATCGAATCACTCGAATCATGTCAAAGAACCTGGAAGAACGGGAATCCCTTAACCCATTCTGATTGCCTGCCATAGACATGCCTTGGCAAGACCATCCTGCAATGACAAGGTCTACAGGACCCACACGGTGAATGTCTCCATCTGACAACAAAGAAATATCACCCACAAGAGTAGAGAAAGAGGTTTTGATGGCACTAGTGGCCAACAATTCTGGAAATTGAGTCCTCAGTCTCCGTGTATGACGTTTGGCCACATGTCTTGCTGCTTCATCCACATCCACGTAAATGTAGCGCTTAACCTTGATCCTGGCTTGTAAAAAAGTTGCCAGGCCTGTGCCAAATCCTCCAAAGAGCTCCAATAATACGATACCATCCATTGGTGCCTTCCAATGGATGGTAGCAGTGTCTAACGGAGGCCCCATGTCTTGATCAACTCCAGTCTCCTGTTGCATCTGTGGTAGCAATGATTGTTGCCATGCTTCTTCCAATGCTAATTCCGCGGCCTTCCTCAACTGGGTGGTGTTACTCCATGCCGCCTCAATCCCAGGTCTATATGCTTCTTTCTCTCCACCACTCGTGTTGCCCATGTAGGCATCCACCTTCTCTGAAATGTGGTCAACTATAGAAGGATCCTCAAAACCTGCCTGAAACCATGAAGGTTTCATGTTCATACATCCAGAGAAGGCAAACACGTCAGCTAAGTTACCAGTAAGAACTCGAACAAATCGAGCTGGCAGCTGAGCCTTCCGCCCATCTCCTGCTTGCCATCCTGGTCTATAGCTTGCTGACTCCTCCCAGAAATCCAAGGTGAATTCCATAGGGTATAGCACCGCCGAGCCCACCAAGACGTCATACGACTTGGCCTCAGTAACGATCGCCTTCACCTTCATAGAACTGGCATCTGCCACATCAGTTTGGTTGAGTTGTAAAACTAACTCAGCCCTTGTGATCCATGTGGCGTGCTCTGTACCCCCCATGGATGTGCTAATGGTCCAGAGACACTTCTCCAAAGTATCCCCAGTTAATCGCAACCCTTCCATAGTAGACGCTCCCAGCATCAAAGGTTGAGCTCCCGAATCCAGAAGCACACGTCGAGGTACAAATATCTTCCCCTTAGGCTCAACGAGTTGGAAAATACCTTGGGAATTATCAACCACTACCACACTAGGGGTAATGGATGATCTCTCAATCGCAGGTCTAGTGGCCATTGTCTTCACACGCATAGCTGCTGAAAGCAGCCCCTCCACGCTGTCACTCTGGCTCTCCTCTGTTTGGATGATCTCTATCTTCAACACATTCACCCCCGTGGAGTTATCCAACTCACACCTTGAGGCTACACTTTTGAAAACCTCTGCCACACTGAAGCCATCCTGTGACAACATCTTAGCAGAAAATAACGAGGCTTCCCACACGGAAGTAGTTGCCTCCATAAGTGCTTCAGAACCTCCTATGAGTCCTCTAGCTCGTGGTAAGGCTCGTGGGTGTCGCCACTGGTCGTGGTGGAGAAACCATGGACGACGTGGGTACCATCTCTTCTAACGTGAAGGATTGTGGCAACCTGGCTTGTCGGTTATCTTTTCCATGGTGTGGATCGAGAGTCGGAGTAGCTCCACGTGGAATATCTTTAGAAACTGGAGTATGGCTCCGTGTGAGAGCATAGGCCTCTTGTGTGCCATCCTTGATGGCAAGTGCCATGCCACTCAACATAAAATCTCCAAATTCATCATCCATTGAGCTAAAACCGCCCCCAGCATGAAAACTGGGAGTAACCTGAGGCTTGCTACCTACCACATTGGTACTGGCACTCATAGCTTCCATCTTGGCCTCCAACTCGGCGAATTTGGCCTTCCAGCTCTTCTTCTCCCCTCCAGTGGTCTTGGACTCCTTGTCCTTGCCTCCTTTAGCTCCCTTACTCCCCGTGGGCTTCAACTCTGGATGGAGCTTCCAGCAGCTGGCCTCTGCATGCCCCTTGGCACCACAACCCGAGCAAAAACCTCCAGTCTGAGGTGTGGAAGTCTTACCTTCCTTGCAATCCTTCCTCTGATGTCCTGGCTTCCCACATTTGAAGCACAAGGCACCAGACTCTGCAGTATACGAAGGAATGGCCACCTTGGCCACCTTAACCTTCTCTGGGACCTTCTCTTCACGTTTGAAAAAGCCCATGGCTGCCTTCTCCTCCAATAAGTTTATCTCAATCCGCTCTGAAGTCTCAAAAACAAATCGTAGTGTCGTGGGTACTTCCAATCGCAACGCCTCATTGCGAACCAAGGTCTTCAACTCCTTATCCAAGATACTGTACCAATGTTGCACTGCCTGTTGTTCTGTAACTCCGTGAGTGGCTGAGATTAGTCTCCTTAATCTCGCATGAGCCTCTCTCAGAGACTCGTCACCTCCCCGTGTGAAGGAACGAAGGGCCTTCATCTTATCCGCCCTCTGTCCTTGGTAATCTCTATGGAGTTGCATGAAAAATCCCACGGTGGGATTGAATGGAGGTGGATGATTTACCAGTACCTCTCGCTGCTCCACATCCTCCGTTGAGCTCGTGCCTTCCTCCATCTTCCCCTTGGACAAGAGTGGGGGTGTCACCCTCGGTGCTCCACCGAACACGTCCACGTAGTTAGGTGCGTAGAAGTCTGTCCAGGCCATGACCTCAGTGAAATGAGCCGCCTCGAATTCTCCGTAGTCCGCCAGTGGTGCTCCCTCCAGACACCCAAACAAGGCTCTCCACACCATGTACAGATTGAAGTTGGGGTTACGTGACTTCTGGAGTTCACACCACATGGTGAACTCCCTCTTGAAGTCATCGACTTCGATGGTGCCCGTGGCACCCGAAAATCTCCGTACCCCTCTTTCTCCACCTCCATATGGTAAAACCATTTCCTCCCAATCAAAATATGATTGGTAAGGCTCTATGGGTAAAACTGGAACCTGAACACTCACTTGCGGGCTTTCTAAAAATTCCTCCTCTTCCACCTGTGGCAAAACACTCTCCTCTGCCTCTTCCGGTTGACCACGAATTTTAGACAACACTCTCTCACTAGCATCTACTGAGAAGGGGGTGTTTCTATGTGTAAACCCGGGACCCTTCCAGTTCTCCAGATTGCTAGTTTCGTGATCTACTCGAACAAATGCCAAGCTTCATGGGTCCCTTTCATCTGTGGAGCATAGATTGTAGTTGTAACTTCCCAGTCCAACAACTCTAAGGTAAGAACATCCCACACACTCGAGGCACGCTCAAGCCACGTATTAACCTCCCACTGCCAGGTAGTGTGGAATAAGAACTCTTCGCTCTCAAACTCAGTGAAAATGAGGGAGAAGGTGGGTAACTGGATGCCTGAAGCAAAGTCCTCTACCTCTACACTATATCTGGATCCAGAATTTCGCAAGACCACGACCTTACCTTCAATCACCAAATCCTTGATCCTCACCTGCCCACGTACACGGCACAGAGGTGCTGGAATTCCCTCCTTCACCCGAAGTGAGCGGATCTTCTGCACCCCACCTAGTGAAGTCCAATACTTCATTGATTCCGCACTTAACACCTTAGTGCCTGGTTTACGCAAATTCTAGGGCCCTATGCGAGATTTGGCTATGGGTGAAAGCTCAAAGTCTCCGTAGCTACCACTTGTTGTGGCTGGGGAACCTTTCACTCGTAGGCTCTGCAAACAATCGATCAAGGTGTCCAACACCTTGCCATCAATTTCCACCTTCGGTCCACTAGTCCTCTCGGGTTTCTTAGACTTACCTCTTCCTTCCATGGTCCATAACTTAAGTCTCAAATATCCTTGAAACACTCAAACCATGTTAGTAGAGTCCCCGCAAGCTTCCAAGCGTCCACTTTACCCCCCACCAGGCGCTATGAGTATGCAAGTACCTTTCAACTTCCTCATAATCCACCTTGATCCTCACATGTTCTCATATACCAGCCCTTCCTGACCTCATACGAGTATGGCAAATACAAACACGGCCTCAGTGCAGATATCATACAAACCAAATACCGTATAATATAATACCAGACTTTCCGTTTACGAGAGCTACGGGTGACGAGATACAGAAGCCGCGTATCACTAGCAGAACTCGGTAATGTGCGCAAATCTGGGTATATACCATAAACCCATGTATCTAGAACTAGGCGGGTGTTAACTACTACCGGTTATTAGACCTAATCTTGGTTATCAACCTCCACAGTCGGTCATCAACCCGACTGCCGGTTATCAACCCAACTGCAGGTCATCAACCCTACAGCCGGACATCAACCAAGGGGCCGGGTATAAACCAAGCACCAGACATCAGCCTTAACCCGAGTATAATCACACTCACCCGGGTATCAGTAGAAACAAGCGAGGGTATCAAACAATACCAAGGTATCAACCAGTGATCAGGGTATAAGTAGTAGCAATCAGGTATCAACACTACATTAGGGTATCAATACCACAGCCCTGAATATACCCCACTGCCCCGGGTGTCAATCTGATCCAGGTATGCTACCCCTGCCCGGGTATACGGCCCCTGCCCGGATATACGGCCCATGCCCGGGTATACGGCCCTGCCCGGGTATACGGCCCTGCCCGGGTATACGGACCCTGACCGGGTATATGGGCCCTGACCGGGTATACGGGCCCTGACCGGGTATATGAGGCCTGACGGGTATACTGTCCTGACCGGGTATCAACAAGGATAAATGTATCAGTAGAATAAGGGTATCAGCCGAAGCCGGGTATAGGACGTTGAGTCCGAGTAAGTACTAGAGACTGGGTACAAGTAGCAAAGAGTCACGACCAGGTAGGATACCGCGTCTGGGTGTCGTAGTCTTCCTCACGTCTGTCTGCACCTGTCTGTACACATAGTCCCGCATCTGTGCACACTCACCCCAACTCACCTCACTCTGTGCACAGCTCCCCGCGTAAGCACACAATGCGCAACTACGCCACACTCAATAATTGCGCCTCGCTCAAACGTGCGTCGGCCGTGGAACCCCGTTGGTCGGACTCCCAAGTAGGTCCCTGAACTCACTCTCTCCTTCCAGATCCGGAATTTACGTCGTACTCGAAACGGTCGTGGCACCCCGAAACCAATGCACTCCAACACACGTCTATATTCGTAAGAACCGTCTAACCCTACTTCTAAAAATCACCTGAACCTGCACAGACCATCATCAGATACGGAATTCGTAACCCCAGTGAGCAGCCAAATGACGAGAATCGAGTCGAGCGCGCTTAGGATCTCCAGGCGCGAGTGTCCAAACGTCTGCAGCGGCGTGGCCTCCCACCCGGACGTCCAAAATGGCGAACAGTGAGAGTGCGAACCCAACCACGTCCGTGAGTGAGTGCGCGGCGTCGGTCAAAATCGTGAGCGACTTCACATACAAACCCCCGACCACCTTCTCGCAGACTCCTACAGCACCGGAGACCTCAACGTCCGAAACGCGACTGCCCTGCCTCTGGGTGCCCGCGCCGATTTCCTCCAGCCTCTTCGTGAAGTGCCCGTGGATGCCTCGCGCAATGTCGGAGCTCTGCGCCTCAAGGTTCATCAGGACCTTGCACTTGTCCGCGTCCAGATCCACATCGTCCGACACGAACCCGATCTCGCGGCACGATCTTCTCGTAGTCCACCACGGCCTTCGTCTCGCACACACGGCTGCTGTGAGTGGACAGGCTCGGCACAGCACTTCCTTCCCAAGCACTCCCGAAAGTCCTCCTTCACGATGCAGCCTCCAGCTCTTGCCCTTGCGACCTGCAACCTTCACAGTCAACGTCCAGAGCCCTCCGCACGCAGCCTTCGCAGCTCCAACGTCAACAGTCCGCCCAAAGCGGATCTTGCTTCATCCACCAACTACGGATGAATCTCCAAGTCAACGGGGTTTCATCTATGTTAGTTGGCACATGGCCATCCTCCGCCACTCCTTTCTAACCTTATCCAATGGATTTCATCCACTTAGCTAAGCACACTTGAGGTTTTGCAACAAAATTTCAGCACTAAAACATTGCTCAAAAACACCCTAAACTCAACATTGTGAGGGTTTTGAGTGTCACTAAATCACTAGGAATACACTCATATCACTAGTGATGATCTTTCTCAAGTAATAAACAAGTAGAAAATACTCATAAACTACATATAGTCAAGCCAATGCCATTCTTAAAGAATGGTCGCATAATAACAATGAAGTTTAAGAAGTGCACGCAAGCACGCACTCTCTCACTCCATCACGTGGAAGACTCAACTTGAGAAAGATGAGTCTCCTCACACACCACGTGGAGGTCATTTGGACTCCAAGTCCCAAATGAGGTGTCGAAAGACACCACCAAGGCCCTAAATGTCAAAGAACACTAACACTAACTCTAATTAACAACTAAAGCTAGCATCTAGGGTTTCCTTAGGCCATTTAACCTCCTAGTTGGTTTACAACGCGTAAACCAACCTCCACAAACCCTCCAATGCGTCGAACCTGACAAATACGGTCGTTGTTGAGTACCATACACATACAATATTTGTTCCGCCCGGATATCAATCGTTGCCCGGATATCAACCACTGCCCGGATATCAACCACTACCCGGATATCAACTACTGCCCGGGTATCAATCATTGTTCGGGTACCAACCCGATGTCCGGGTACCAACCCACTGCACGGATATAAATATCAGAACCGGGTATGAGTATCAGCAACCGGGAATGAGTATCAGCAACCGGGTAGGAGTAGCAGCAGGATATCAGCATAAGAGCAGAAGAGCACTGTAAGTACATGGTATAAGTAGCAGCAACCCGGGTATCAGATCCTAAAGCTAGGTATTAATAGCACTGACCAGGTATTTGGAACAGGCCGGGTATCCGGCACAAGTCGGGTATCTGGAACAGGCCGGGTATCCGGCACAAGTCGGGTATCTGGAACATGCCGGATATTCGACACAAGTTGGGTATCTGGAAAAGGCCGGGTATCCTACAAAAGGCGGGTATCTTGCAATAGGCGGGTACAGGATAACAGGTCGGGCAGGTTTGTCAATGTTCACGTCTATCTGTACAGACAAACCCCACCTCGGAGCCCTCACCTGCGCTAAATATTGTAACCTAGACTATGGCTTAATGACGGAAACACCTCCACGGCTCATCGCCATAACCCTTAAAGCAATGTGCAAGTCATCCACCTTGTACTCCACCTACGCCAAACCCCAGTACCCACATCACTCGATGCACACAAACTGAGCACCTGCACAAATCACAATACTCTGTCGAACCGCCGTGGTTTGCACTTTACTTCGTCACCTACGTACGCAACTGCTATGCTAGATGCGGTGGGCGTACAATATGTCGTTTCGGGAGAAGTTGATCCCGATGTGGGACAAGCCGACACCTAAGCGTTGTTGCTGCTGCTGGAGTGGCGGCGTCGACATCGACAGTTGCGCGCTCACTTGTGTCCCTCGCTTGTGTGACCTTGGTGAAACCCCACTCGGCGATGCTCGCCTCCGGCTCTGCTTGCGCAGTGTGTCGTTCTCTACCGGCCCCTGTCATGCGCGACGTCCATGCGCGGCGTCAAGGCGCAGACCAATCTCGTACTTCCCACTCAAGAGACCGACAACAGCGAACCGTTCAATCCCACCCGACGACTTGTCCTCCTCTACGCCTTCGATGCGTCACTGGTCGACATCGAGTCCGTCGTACGCACACATCGGGCTCCTCAACGACGGACTCCACCTTCGCAGCTCCGCCTGCGACCTCCCGCAAGCTCCAGTAGAGAATGAACTTGTGCAGAGTCAACACGGTTTCATCCATCCACCCCACGTGGATTCACGGTTTCACCTTCCATCACTCGTTCTTGATCTTATCCACAAGTTTCATCCGTTCTAGCTAAGCATACTTGAAGTTTTGCAACAACGGATCAGCGCTACAACATGGCTCTAAAAACACCCTATACGCAAGATTTTGAAGGTTTTAAGTGTCAAAAATCCACTAAGACTACACTCATATCAAAGTGGTGATCTTTCTCAAGTAATAAACAAGTAGAAAATACTCATAAACTAGACATAGTCAAGTCAATGCCATTCTTAAAGAATGATCGCATAATAACAATGAAGCTAAAGAAGTGCACGCACGCACGCACTCTCTCTCACTCCATCACGTGGGAGACTCGACTTGAGAAAGATGAGTCTCCATCAACTACATGTGGAGGTCATTTGGACTCCAAGTCCCAAATGAGGTGTCAAAAGACACCACCAATGCTCTAAAAGTCAAAAGACTCTAATACTAACTCTAATTAATAACTAGAGCTAGAATCTAGGTCTTCCGTGGGCCGCTTAATCTCCTAGTTGGTTTATAACACATAAACCAACCTTTACAAATCCTCTAACGCGCCGAACCTGACAGCACGGTTAGAGAAGGTGGGTCATTTTTCTAAAAACGTCCAATTTTTCTAACTAGTGTAAGAACTCAAACTACTCAGGTTCATTCTAATTTATTGAAATATGTTTTAGCATTGTGTTTCCTTGAAGTTTTTGTCCTTCGTTGTCTTCTTTGGAGTGGCCTAAAATAACATTTCTTCTTTAGAAATTAGATGAAAATATTCTATTTTTAATAATTTTTGTTTGCCCCTACAATCTCTCCAGGGAGATGTGAACGGATATTAGTGGGCGCAAATGGATCACGGAGGGAGCGAACGAGTATAAGGGGGCTCAAATGGATCTTAGAAGGGCCAAACAAGTATCAATTGGGGCGTAAACGGGTATCAAGGGGTGCGCGAGCGAGTCCATTTGGTGCGTACAAGCTGTGGATGGTGAAAACTAAATTGAAATTCACATGTTGGTTCCAATTTGGCCTTCATAAATTATGAGCATTCAAAGGGTGGGATATGTGTATTTGGACTTCTTTGTTGAATTAAATACAAATAGAAAATGTATTCAAAGGGTTAAAGTTGACTTCACCATGGACTACACTAATGTATACTATAAATTCTATAATAACTAAACTTGTCGTGTAGATAATATACTTCAAAGTATGTGCTTATAATCCAAACATGTCATTTTATGAAAAAAAAATCAACCTTTTAGGGATTAATAAATATAGATCACCAAGTTCTATCCATAAACAATATTTATTGAGAGTAATTAAATACTTGTAGTATAAATATAAAGACCAATATCTCCTAAAATTTTAGATGCCTTTTCAAATAACTCCAATGTTGTACAATTTTCTAAATTAACCCCTAAAGTTCTATGACCATGTTTCATCCAAAAACAATAAAAAATTGACATTTCTGTGATTAGGTGATATAAATTACTACAAATCTAATTCATTTGTTTTGTTATTCTTGTAGAATCTAAAGTGTTATAAACTGCAATTTAAAATTTGAACTTTCAATTTGAAATGCAACTTTTCTATGATTTTGATAATGCAATATGAAACTAAACAAAAAAATTTACGATTATATATTGTCGTCTCTATAATTATAAAAGGATAAGTTAACCTATAAAGGACAATTGACCTACAATGAACAATCTTGTTTTTGGAATCATAAATTGTAATAAACAGAATATATGTTTTCTCTTGTTCCGTCATTATTATAATTTAGGAACTGCAATAAACTCTGTATTTGTAATAAGCTCGTAAATTGTTACAAATGATGTAAACAACATTTAGACTCATATATTAAATAGATTGGACAATGACCTGGTTATAATATGAAAATTATGCCTTCTTTTTCATTGCTGGTAGTTTAAATTATTGAATGTTTTGAAATAAAATAACATTTATTGACGACAATATAATACACCATCGTGAGACCATAAGTCCCAATACGTTTTTATTACCATTAATGTTTACCAATTTATTTATTGTATACTTTCAGTTTAACCCATTTAATGGTCAAATCCTAACCCTAAACCTAATAAATCTTGTAATTGTCCCAATCTGGTACGCATAGTACCAGGCATATGATCTAGCATCTGCTCCTATATCACAGAGGAAATCTCGTGATACAGACTCTAGTAAATCTTGATCCGTTATATATGCGGGTAAAAAATAGGTCTAAAATCCACAGATTCGTAGTCTTCCTCGTTGCACATCTCGTGCACGGTACCCTTTGCAAACCTCCTAACTCGGCGCTGTGCATTACTAAATTTGAAGAACAACAATCCATCGGTACAGTAGCGAGTGCCATAATCAAATAGATTCTTTTGTATTGGGAGAGAAGAACCATCTCTACACGATACCGTTGTATAAATCGATCTAGCACTAGCTCTGCTTCTTGAATCTCCCACTTCATTCCAAAGAATGAAACACGGCATAGCATGGCACCCAAGAAATAAAGTGTCCGCGACATTGCTGAAATCGGAACATTAATATGGTTACGTGATAGTCTGGAACTATCAGTAGCGCATGTCAATGTCAAACCATGTATCTCTCGTAGCATATCTATGTGAACCAAAATTCACCCTATCTAATATCATCTAACTTAAATTGCATGGATGAAACCCTAAACCTAATGGATGAAATCCTAAAACCTAATGGATGAGTCCTAAAACCTAATGGATGAATTTCATTAGATGAGGTTAAGGTTAAAGACTTTAATCATACAAGGTAAAGTATAAGTAACTTAATACGGAAGTAAATAAATAAACAATGAAACCCAAGGATAGAAGTAAGAAGTCAAAAATACACGATGAACATTCAAGGAGTGTAAAAATGCATGAAAAAACGTGCTCCAATCAAGGCAGCACATCCCTTGTCGCTAGAATCTCTATAACTTTGTCGTCGCTGATCGAATGTAAGCGAGCTTAGAGCCCCTGGAATTCTGACTTGAAGATCTACAAGCATGCCAATTTTCAGCTCTAGAATCGTTGACGTTTGTTCGCAGAGGTCCGTCAAAGTTGGTGAACCGAATCAGGCCGGCAGCAGCACCCTGGACACCATAACCGCTATAACTCTGTCTTCTTTGCTCGGATGTGAGCGTGCTGGATGTCCACAAAAAGCCAACTTCAAGGGCTACATCTCCTGAAAAAATAGATTCCAAAGTCGTTGTGATCCGCCGGCAATGGCCCTCC
This sequence comes from Bryoerythrophyllum caledonicum, assembly GCA_963971425.1. Lineage (NCBI taxonomy): Eukaryota > Viridiplantae > Streptophyta > Bryopsida > Pottiales > Pottiaceae > Bryoerythrophyllum > Bryoerythrophyllum caledonicum. Next base: position 11,371,216 of record OZ020525.1, on the reverse strand, counting down.
AAAGTCGATGCTCTAATTCTGCCAAGGCAGCAGACCTCTTTCTACAAATTATACTATAACTCCTTTGTCACTGCTCCAAATGGTGCGTGCTTAGTATTTCTCGAAAGCTAACAATAAGATCTAACTATTGCTAAAATATCAAGTCCTAATTCTAAGTATCCATTTAGCTATACAAGATGAACTGCAGCCTTAAAAATAAGAGGGAAATAGGAAGAAGTTTTGTCATAGCTTCGCCCAAGGAAAAAAGAGCAAGAGGGAGAGTGGCCACCCACGCCTCTTATCCAAGTGGAAGGAGGCCCAAGGGTGGTGGCCACATCCCCAACCTTGAATCTAACAATCCCTAATCAAGATCAAGGGCCCACGATCACTTAAGCCCTAAACTCGATATTAGGGCTGAACATGCCTATATCTACCAAGCTAATAGGATTTGAGCAAAACTAACACCACCAATGTGTTCAAAACACACTTTAACCCCAAGATTGATTATTTACAAGTCCAAATCCGAGTTCTAGAAACCAAATAGTTTACTTTAATCGTTAAATCTACTTGCTACTAGTTTTTTTTTGTTTTTTTTTCCTTATCTTCTATTTTTTTTTTTTCACAATAACATAAGTGCCATACAATTGAGGTTCTAATATAACTTTTCCACTAACTGAATTAAATATTAAACTACTAACTTGAATTTTCTAGTACAGAATATTAATTCTAATTCACTAATGGGTTTCTATGTCTCTTTTGCTTTTCGCAAGTCAAATTTCCTATGAATAACTCTAATTTTACCCTCCACACTAATTTAAGGCTACGTGGAGTCCAGTTAACTTACGATTACTAATAACACACTAGAAGGCGCTACTAACTACTAATCTAACTATTAATTGTAATAAACAAGACAATTTTCCTCTAACTAATCACTAATTAATATTGTGGCGCTTTTAGGCGCTCACAATCCACCAACTCCGCCATGAATGCATCTCTCCAATCTGCATTACTACCCGCCAATACCTTGACCACTATAGGATCTGAAATGACATGCAGCCAGTCAATGAATTCCGGAAGTTCCCAAACCTTTACCTTACGATTAGCCGGACGGACCATGATCCCAAACAAGTCCGGCAAATCTTCGGTGAACATCATACAACAAGCTGCATCAAGATCCATGGTCACTAGATCATTGACACACGAAAACTCCTCTTGATCTGTACACGGACTATGAAGAGGAGGAAACCGTACCAGTTCCGCTGGTGCTCGTTTTGAATACGAATTCCGATTGTAGAAGCGTCTCTGAGTTGGCTCTCCACGTTCTGGAGCTACCGGAAAATTCCATGGTACAAATCGTAGGCGTAGAGAAACCGGTCGATGCACTGGAGGAACTGGTGGGCGCGCTGACAGCTGATGTGAGCGTAACAACAACAAGTGGGCGCATTCGAGCAGCCAGTATGTTTTCATCCGAGTTGCTGAGAACTACAACGGAGATTATATGCGTAGCTGCAACAGGTGGACGCCTTCGAGCTGTAGACACATCCTCATCCGAGCTGCTGAGATCCACAACGGAGACTGCATGTCTATCAGACATTCTAACAAGCCTACGATACACCAAAAAAAGCCTTAACGATTTGCCACAAATTATACTCCAAACATTTTTATTGAATAAATATATTCTAAATAAACCAAAAATCTAATTGAACATAATTTTTTACCTATAAACACTTACAAAATATGAAACATGTTAACAAATTTGCCTTAAAAAATTGCACCATTTAAATATCTTGCACGTAAAAATTGGAATGAAATTGACAAAAAAATTGGACCTCAAAGATTTAACCTAAAAATTCGCCAAGAAAAAACGCCATAACTTTTTATTCACATAGAATTATGCTACGATTTTGGTACCATTAAAAACACCTTAAAAATCAATCCTGATTGATACTACTTACTTCAAAAAATGAACAAAAATAAATCTCCTTTAATCTATTTAATAGTCAAATCTAAGTTGACTCATAACGGACCGCTTCTAAACCATAATAGACGGTTATTTGAACTTAATCGTCTTCTGGACATGGAGGTTCTATAAACAACACAAAAAGACGGTACTTGAAGCAGTCAAATTCCTAAATGTATAATATTTTTGTAGAAAAAAATCTATATTTACATGACACAATGTCTTTCCTTTTCTAATTTCTAAACCTTCAGGTGTTTTTAATGAGAGTTTCAAAATCTATGAATGTACTGTATATTAACCAATTATTACATAGTACAATAATGGTGAATAATTTATTATTTTTTAGTATTTTAAGCTATTTAAAGTTTCAATTCTGATGAATTTACTGTAGGCCCAACTTCATCATGACTTTCGACTATTAATTTAAGAGTATGATTTTTGTTATTTTGAACTTCAAATTTCTACGTTTTGGTCCACCTTTGTTGAATTTATTCTGCTCAAGAACGTGAATGACATGAAGAACAAGACAAGTTTTGTAATTGTATATGTCACCAACTTCTACATAAAAATTTTGTCACAGCCTACAAGACTACGAAGTTACTAAGCACAAGACTAAGTCATGTACTCATGAGCGTTCATTAATTAGAAGTAAAAATTGGAATTCATTATATCCGGGAACACGCCAACCTATGCTCTCGATCCCTCCAATCTTCTTATTAGAATCTCGTTTGGCGTGTTTTCATATACAATAAATTCTACTTTTTATTACAAAGTAATGAATGCTTATAAGCACATGACTTCATTTTATGCTTAGAAACTTCGTAGTCTTCTGGGTTGAGACAACATTTTTATATAAAAGTAGGTGACATACACAATTACAAAACTTGTCTTACTCCTCATGTCATTCACGTTCTTGAGCAGAATCAATTCAACAAAGGTGGACCAAAACGTAGAAATTTGAAGTTCAAAATAACACAAATCATACTCTTAAATTAATAGTCGAAAGTCATGATGAAGTTGGGCC
>OZ020525.1:11308901-11368053 GCA_963971425.1 Bryoerythrophyllum caledonicum | reverse complement strand
ACTGTATATTAACCAATTATTACATAGTACAATAATGGTGAATAATTTATTATTTTTTAGTATTTTAAGCTATTTAAAGTTTCAATTCTGATGAATTTACTGTAGGCCCAACTTCATCATGACTTTCGACTATTAATTTAAGAGTATGATTTTTGTTATTTTGAACTTCAAATTTCTACGTTTTGGTCCACCTTTGTTGAATTTATTCTGCTCAAGAACGTGAATGACATGAAGAACAAGACAAGTTTTGTAATTGTATATGTCACCAACTTCTACATAAAAATTTTGTCACAGCCTACAAGACTACGAAGTTACTAAGCACAAGACTAAGTCATGTACTCATGAGCGTTCATTAATTAGAAGTAAAAATTGGAATTCATTATATCCGGGAACACGCCAACCTATGCTCTCGATCCCTCCAATCTTCTTATTAGAATCTCGTTTGGCGTGTTTTCATATACAATAAATTCTACTTTTTATTACAAAGTAATGAATGCTTATAAGCACATGACTTCATTTTATGCTTAGAAACTTCGTAGTCTTCTGGGTTGAGACAACATTTTTATATAAAAGTAGGTGACATACACAATTACAAAACTTGTCTTACTCCTCATGTCATTCACGTTCTTGAGCAGAATCAATTCAACAAAGGTGGACCAAAACGTAGAAATTTGAAGTTCAAAATAACACAAATCATACTCTTAAATTAATAGTCGAAAGTCATGATGAAGTTGGGCCTACAGTAAATTCATCAGAATTGAAACTTTAAATAGCTTAAAATACTAAAAAATAATAAATTATTCACCATTATTGTACTATGTAATAATTGGTTAATATACAGTACATTCATAGATTTTGAAACTCTCATTAAAAACACCTGAAGGTTTAGAAATTAGAAAAGGAAAGACATTGTGTCATGTAAATATAGATTTTTTTCTACAAAAATATTATACATTTAGGAATTTGACTGCTTCAAGTACCGTCTTTTTGTGTTGTTTATAGAACCTCCATGTCCAGAAGACGATTAAGTTCAAATAACCGTCTATTATGGTTTAGAAGCGGTCCGTTATGAGTCAACTTAGATTTGACTATTAAATAGATTAAAGGAGATTTATTTTTGTTCATTTTTTGAAGTAAGTAGTATCAATCAGGATTGATTTTTAAGGTGTTTTTAATGGTACCAAAATCGTAGCATAATTCTATGTGAATAAAAAGTTATGGCGTTTTTTCTTGGCGAATTTTTAGGTTAAATCTTTGAGGTCCAATTTTTTTGTCAATTTCATTCCAATTTTTACGTGCAAGATATTTAAATGGTGCAATTTTTTAAGGCAAATTTGTTAACATGTTTCATATTTTGTAAGTGTTTATAGGTAAAAAATTATGTTCAATTAGATTTTTGGTTTATTTAGAATATATTTATTCAATAAAAATGTTTGGAGTATAATTTGTGGCAAATCGTTAAGGCTTTTTTTGGTGTATCGTAGGCTTGTTAGAATGTCTGATAGACATGCAGTCTCCGTTGTGGATCTCAGCAGCTCGGATGAGGATGTGTCTACAGCTCGAAGGCGTCCACCTGTTGCAGCTACGCATATAATCTCCGTTGTAGTTCTCAGCAACTCGGATGAAAACATACTGGCTGCTCGAATGCGCCCACTTGTTGTTGTTACGCTCACATCAGCTGTCAGCGCGCCCACCAGTTCCTCCAGTGCATCGACCGGTTTCTCTACGCCTACGATTTGTACCATGGAATTTTCCGGTAGCTCCAGAACGTGGAGAGCCAACTCAGAGACGCTTCTACAATCGGAATTCGTATTCAAAACGAGCACCAGCGGAACTGGTACGGTTTCCTCCTCTTCATAGTCCGTGTACAGATCAAGAAGAGTTTTCGTGTGTCAATGATCTAGTGACCATGGATCTTGATGCAGCTTGTTGTATGATGCTCACCGAAGATTTGCCGGACTTGTTTGGGATCATGGTCCGTCCGGCTAATCGTAAGGTAAAGGTTTGGGAACTTCCGGAATTCATTGACTGGCTGCATGTCATTTCAGATCCTATAGTGGTCAAGGTATTGGCGGGTAGTAATGCAGATTGGAGAGATGCATTCATGGCGGAGTTGGTGGATTGTGAGCGCCTAAAAGCGCCACAATATTAATTAGTGATTAGTTAGAGGAAAATTGTCTTGTTTATTACAATTAATAGTTAGATTAGTAGTTAGTAGCGCCTTCTAGTGTGTTATTAGTAATCGTAAGTTAACTGGACTCCACGTAGCCTTAAATTAGTGTGGAGGGTAAAATTAGAGTTATTCATAGGAAATTTGACTTGCGAAAAGCAAAAGAGACATAGAAACCCATTAGTGAATTAGAATTAATATTCTGTACTAGAAAATTCAAGTTAGTAGTTTAATATTTAATTCAGTTAGTGGAAAAGTTATATTAGAACCTCAATTGTATGGCACTTATGTTATTGTGAAAAAAAAAAAATAGAAGATAAGGAAAAAAAAACAAAAAAAAACTAGTAGCAAGTAGATTTAACGATTAAAGTAAACTATTTGGTTTCTAGAACTCGGATTTGGACTTGTAAATAATCAATCTTGGGGTTAAAGTGTGTTTTGAACACATTGGTGGTGTTAGTTTTGCTCAAATCCTATTAGCTTGGTAGATATAGGCATGTTCAGCCCTAATATCGAGTTTAGGGCTTAAGTGATCGTGGGCCCTTGATCTTGATTAGGGATTGTTAGATTCAAGGTTGGGGATGTGGCCACCACCCTTGGGCCTCCTTCCACTTGGATAAGAGGCGTGGGTGGCCACTCTCCCTCTTGCTCTTTTTTCCTTGGGCGAAGCTATGACAAAACTTCTTCCTATTTCCCTCTTATTTTTAAGGCTGCAGTTCATCTTGTATAGCTAAATGGATACTTAGAATTAGGACTTGATATTTTAGCAATAGTTAGATCTTATTGTTAGCTTTCGAGAAATACTAAGCACGCACCATTTGGAGCAGTGACAAAGGAGTTATAGTATAATTTGTAGAAAGAGGTCTGCTGCCTTGGCAGAATTAGAGCATCGACTTTGGAGGGCCATTGCCGGCGGATCACAACGACTTTGGAATCTATTTTTTCAGGAGATGTAGCCCTTGAAGTTGGCTTTTTGTGGACATCCAGCACGCTCACATCCGAGCAAAGAAGACAGAGTTATAGCGGTTATGGTGTCCAGGGTGCTGCTGCCGGCCTGATTCGGTTCACCAACTTTGACGGACCTCTGCGAACAAACGTCAACGATTCTAGAGCTGAAAATTGGCATGCTTGTAGATCTTCAAGTCAGAATTCCAGGGGCTCTAAGCTCGCTTACATTCGATCAGCGACGACAAAGTTATAGAGATTCTAGCGACAAGGGATGTGCTGCCTTGATTGGAGCACGTTTTTTCATGCATTTTTACACTCCTTGAATGTTCATCGTGTATTTTTGACTTCTTACTTCTATCCTTGGGTTTCATTGTTTATTTATTTACTTCCGTATTAAGTTACTTATACTTTACCTTGTATGATTAAAGTCTTTAACCTTAACCTCATCTAATGAAATTCATCCATTAGGTTTTAGGACTCATCCATTAGGTTTTAGGATTTCATCCATGCAATTTAAGTTAGATGATATTAGATAGGGTGAATTTTGGTTCACATAGATATGCTACGAGAGATACATGGTTTGACATTGACATGCGCTACTGATAGTTCCAGACTATCACGTAACCATATTAATGTTCCGATTTCAGCAATGTCGCGGACATTTTATTTCTTGGGTGCCATGCTATGCCGTGTTTCATTCTTTGGAATGAAGTGGGAGATTCAAGAAGCAGAGCTAGTGCTAGATCGATTTATACAACGGTATCGTGTAGAGATGGTTCTTCTGTTCCAATACAAAAGAATCTATTTGATTATGGCACTCGCTACTGTACCGATGGATTGTTGTTCTTCAAATTTAGTAATGCACAGCGCCGAGTTAGGAGGTTTGCAAAGGGTACCGTGCACGAGATGTGCAACGAGGAAGACTACGAATCTGTGGATTTTAGACCTATTTTTTACCCGCATATATAACGGATCAAGATTTACTAGAGTCTGTATCACGAGATTTCCTCTGTGATATAGGAGCAGATGCTAGATCAGATGCCTGGTACTATGCGTACCAGATTGGGACAATTACAAGATTTATTAGGTTTAGGGTTAGGATTTGACCATTAAATGGGTTAAACTGAAAGTATACAATAAATAAATTGGTAAACATTAATGGTAATAAAAACGTATTGGGACTTATGGTCTCACGATGGTGTATTATATTGTCGTCAATAAATGTTATTTTATTTCAAAACATTCAATAATTTAAACTACCAGCAATGAAAAAGAAGGCATAATTTTCATATTATAACCAGGTCATTGTCCAATCTATTTAATATATGAGTCTAAATGTTGTTTACATCATTTGTAACAATTTACGAGCTTATTACAAATACAGAGTTTATTGCAGTTCCTAAATTATAATAATGACGGAACAAGAGAAAACATATATTCTGTTTATTACAATTTATGATTCCAAAAACAAGATTGTTCATTGTAGGTCAATTGTCCTTTATAGGTTAACTTATCCTTTTATAATTATAGAGACGACAATATATAATCGTAAATTTTTTTGTTTAGTTTCATATTGCATTATCAAAATCATAGAAAAGTTGCATTTCAAATTGAAAGTTCAAATTTTAAATTGCAGTTTATAACACTTTAGATTCTACAAGAATAACAAAACAAATGAATTAGATTTGTAGTAATTTATATCACCTAATCACAGAAATGTCAATTTTTTATTGTTTTTGGATGAAACATGGTCATAGAACTTTAGGGGTTAATTTAGAAAATTGTACAACATTGGAGTTATTTGAAAAGGCATCTAAAATTTTAGGAGATATTGGTCTTTATATTTATACTACAAGTATTTAATTACTCTCAATAAATATTGTTTATGGATAGAACTTGGTGATCTATATTTATTAATCCCTAAAAGGTTGATTTTTTTTTCATAAAATGACATGTTTGGATTATAAGCACATACTTTGAAGTATATTATCTACACGACAAGTTTAGTTATTATAGAATTTATAGTATACATTAGTGTAGTCCATGGTGAAGTCAACTTTAACCCTTTGAATACATTTTCTATTTGTATTTAATTCAACAAAGAAGTCCAAATACACATATCCCACCCTTTGAATGCTCATAATTTATGAAGGCCAAATTGGAACCAACATGTGAATTTCAATTTAGTTTTCACCATCCACAGCTTGTACGCACCAAATGGACTCGCTCGCGCACCCCTTGATACCCGTTTACGCCCCAATTGATACTTGTTTGGCCCTTCTAAGATCCATTTGAGCCCCCTTATACTCGTTCGCTCCCTCCGTGATCCATTTGCGCCCACTAATATCCGTTCACATCTCCCTGGAGAGATTGTAGGGGCAAACAAAAATTATTAAAAATAGAATATTTTCATCTAATTTCTAAAGAAGAAATGTTATTTTAGGCCACTCCAAAGAAGACAACGAAGGACAAAAACTTCAAGGAAACACAATGCTAAAACATATTTCAATAAATTAGAATGAACCTGAGTAGTTTGAGTTCTTACACTAGTTAGAAAAATTGGACGTTTTTAGAAAAATGACCCACCTTCTCTAACCGTGCTGTCAGGTTCGGCGCGTTAGAGGATTTGTAAAGGTTGGTTTATGTGTTATAAACCAACTAGGAGATTAAGCGGCCCACGGAAGACCTAGATTCTAGCTCTAGTTATTAATTAGAGTTAGTATTAGAGTCTTTTGACTTTTAGAGCATTGGTGGTGTCTTTTGACACCTCATTTGGGACTTGGAGTCCAAATGACCTCCACATGTAGTTGATGGAGACTCATCTTTCTCAAGTCGAGTCTCCCACGTGATGGAGTGAGAGAGAGTGCGTGCGTGCGTGCACTTCTTTAGCTTCATTGTTATTATGCGATCATTCTTTAAGAATGGCATTGACTTGACTATGTCTAGTTTATGAGTATTTTCTACTTGTTTATTACTTGAGAAAGATCACCACTTTGATATGAGTGTAGTCTTAGTGGATTTTTGACACTTAAAACCTTCAAAATCTTGCGTATAGGGTGTTTTTAGAGCCATGTTGTAGCGCTGATCCGTTGTTGCAAAACTTCAAGTATGCTTAGCTAGAACGGATGAAACTTGTGGATAAGATCAAGAACGAGTGATGGAAGGTGAAACCGTGAATCCACGTGGGGTGGATGGATGAAACCGTGTTGACTCTGCACAAGTTCATTCTCTACTGGAGCTTGCGGGAGGTCGCAGGCGGAGCTGCGAAGGTGGAGTCCGTCGTTGAGGAGCCCGATGTGTGCGTACGACGGACTCGATGTCGACCAGTGACGCATCGAAGGCGTAGAGGAGGACAAGTCGTCGGGTGGGATTGAACGGTTCGCTGTTGTCGGTCTCTTGAGTGGGAAGTACGAGATTGGTCTGCGCCTTGACGCCGCGCATGGACGTCGCGCATGACAGGGGCCGGTAGAGAACGACACACTGCGCAAGCAGAGCCGGAGGCGAGCATCGCCGAGTGGGGTTTCACCAAGGTCACACAAGCGAGGGACACAAGTGAGCGCGCAACTGTCGATGTCGACGCCGCCACTCCAGCAGCAGCAACAACGCTTAGGTGTCGGCTTGTCCCACATCGGGATCAACTTCTCCCGAAACGACATATTGTACGCCCACCGCATCTAGCATAGCAGTTGCGTACGTAGGTGACGAAGTAAAGTGCAAACCACGGCGGTTCGACAGAGTATTGTGATTTGTGCAGGTGCTCAGTTTGTGTGCATCGAGTGATGTGGGTACTGGGGTTTGGCGTAGGTGGAGTACAAGGTGGACGACTTGCACATTGCTTTAAGGGTTATGGCGATGAGCCGTGGAGGTGTTTCCGTCATTAAGCCATAGTCTAGGTTACAATATTTAGCGCAGGTGAGGGCTCCGAGGTGGGGTTTGTCTGTACAGATAGACGTGAACATTGACAAACCTGCCCGACCTGTTATCCTGTACCCGCCTATTGCAAGATACCCGCCTTTTGTAGGTTACCTGGCCTGTTCCAGATACCCAACTTGTGCCGGATGCCCGGCCTGTTCCAGATACCCGACTTGGGCCGGATTCCCGACCTGTTCCAAATATCCGGTCAGTGCTATTGATACCTAGCTTTAGGATCTGATACCCGGGTTGCTGCTACTTATACCATGTACTTACAGTGCTCTTCTGCTCTTACGTTGATACCCTGCTGCTACTCCTACCCGATTGCTGATACTCATACCCGGTTCTCATATTTGTATCCGGGCAGTGGATTGGTACCCGGACATCGGGTTGGTACCCGGACATCGGGTTGGTACCCGGACATCGGGTTGGTACCCGGACATCGGGTTGGTACCCGGACATCGGGTTGGTACCCGAACAATGATTGATATCCAGGCAGTGGTTGATATCCGGGCAGTGGTTGATATCCGGGCAGTGGTTGATATCCGGGCAGTGGTTGATATCCGGGCAGTGGTTGATATCCGGGCAGTGGTTGATATCCGGGCAGTGGTTGATATCCGGGCAGTGGTTGATATCCGGGCAGTGGTTGATATCTGAGCAGTGGTTGATATCCGGGCAGTGGTTGATATCCGGGCAGTAGTTGATATCCAGGCAATGGTTGATATCCGGGCAACGATTGATATCCGGGCGGAACGCATATTGTACGTGTATGGTACTCAACAACGACCGTATTGTTCATGTATTATACCTTATCAGAGTTGTATCCCACACTTGAGTGTTAAGGAAAATTAGGGAGGTTAAGGTGGAAGCTTAAAGATTGTGAGGACACTATTAACATGGTTTAAGGTGTTGCAATAATATATCGGACTTAATATGGGCCATGGAGGGAAGAGATAAGGCTAAGAAACTCGACAAGGCTAGTGGGCAAAAGGTGGAAATTGATGGGGAGGTGTTGGACACCTTGATAACTTGTTTGCAGAGCCTATAAGTGAAAGGCTCTCCCTCTACAGCAAGTGGTAGCCATGGGGACTTTGAGCTCTCTCCCATAGCCAGATCTTGTACGGGGCCCAAGAACTTGCGTAAACCAGGCACGAAAGTGTTGAGCACGGAATCGGTGAAGTATTAGACTTCACTTGGTGGGGTGCAAAAGATCAGCATCTTTCGGATGAAGCCTGAAAGAGGGAATTCCAGCACCTTTGTGCCGCGCTCGTGGGCAAGTTAGGGTCGAGGATCTGGTGATTGAAGGTAAGGCTATGGTTTTGCAAAATTTTGGCTCAAGGTATGGTGTAGAGGTAGAGGATTTCTCTTCAAGCATCCAACTACCCACCTTCTCCCTTATTTTCACCGAGTTTGAGAATGAAGGGTTTTTCTTCCACAGTACGTGGCAGTGGAAGGTTACCACGTGGCAAGAGTGCCACTAGTGTGTGGGATACTCTTACTTTAGAGTTGTTAGATTGGGAAGTGACACCTACAATCTATGCTCCAGAGATAAGAGGAACCCATGATGCCTGGCGATTGTTCGAGTAGAGCACCCATGTAGCAATCTGGATAACTAAAAAGGTCCCGGTTTTACACATAGAAACACACCCTTCTCATTAGATGCTAGTGAGAGGGTGTTGACAAAAATTCGTAGTCAACCAGAAGAGGCAGAAGACAATTCTTTGCCACTGGTAGAAGAAGAGGAATTTCTCGAAAACCCGAAGATGAGTATTCAGGTCCCAGTTTTACCCACAAAGCCTTACCAATCATACTTTGATTGGGAGGAGATGGCTTCACCGTATGGAGGTGGAGAACGAGGGGTACGGAAATTTTTGGGTGCCACGGCCACCATCGAAGTCGATGACTTCAAGAGGGAGTTCACCATGTGGTGTAAACTGCAGAAGTCCCGTAATCCCAACTTCAATCCGTATATGGTGTGGAGAGCATTGTTTGGGTGTCTAGAGAGAGCTCCACTGTCAGATTACGGAGAGTTTGAGGAGGCTCATTTCCCAGAAATTATGGCCTGTAGAGATTTTTACGCACCGAACTATGTGGACGTATTTGGTGGAGCACCCAAGGTGACATCACCACTCTTTTCCAAGGGGAAGATGGAGGAAGGCACGAGCACGATGAAGGATAAAAAGCATCAGAGGGACTGATAAATCACCCACCTCCATTCAATCCCACTGTAGAGTTCTTTGTGCAACTACACAGAGACTATCAAGGACAGAGAGCAGATAAGATGAAAGCCCTTCATTCCTTCACTCGTTGGACGTCACGAGTCTCTGAGAAAAGCTCATGCGGGATTGAAGAGACTAATCTCTGCTACTCACGGAACAAGAATGCTAGAATGTGAGCGATGAGTAGTGAGCAGTGAGCAATGAGGGGATTTTTTTTGGATTCTGTAACTCGTGACCACGGAATTGTGATGATTTACGGTGTGTAATCTGACTGTACAACCTATATCCATGCAAGATTAGATATTATTAATAGCAAAAATCGTGCGAAAGTTCCATAGAAATCATGTCTAAAATGGAGTGGAATGAATGAAGAAGGATGAGTGATTAGTAAGGATGAATGTGGATGAATGTAGATAGAAGACATGGATGGATTTAAAATAGAAAATCAAAAATATATTACCGATAAGACAAAACAATGAACAGAGTGTTAGGGCTCCTCAGTACCGAGGAGGCTCCTAGAACCTTATCCAAGTTTGGTTTAAGGAAAATATATAAAGATGTATCATAAAAAACCATTTACAATTACCTTTTCATAAGCGATTGACATTGGGAATAATACATCAAAATACATTGGGGATAATGACATGAAGAATTGGATTGAGTCAATGAAGAGTAAGCACACCAAAAACTAGTGACACAATCATAGAGTACAAAAGGTCTGTAGATGAATATGTAGTGGCCCTTTTCGTCTCACTACATTGATAAAAAAAACAACATACAACGAATGAAATAAAGGCTTGGAAACACATATGGAACCAATTCCGCACCTTCAAGAGCTGTGACTAGAAGTAGCACTAGAAGAATATTCAGTCCTATCACTACTGGTAACAACAATAACCTCCTCTGCCTCATAGTCAATGAATCTACGAACCTTTGGATCATACTTAGGTAACTTAGGGATTTGTGTAGGAGTATCCTCCTCTTCAAGATTGATGGCCATTGTCTCAATGTAGCACGGCAAGGGCATTAGACTTGGAGGACTAGGAAAAAAGTCTACCAGCCTGCAAAGAGGGAAAACAATAAAGTACTTTAACTTATGAATTGTAAAGAAAGAAAATTGAAATAGAGGCAATTCAAAAACAAAAGGTAAAACTTACGTACACACACGATTCTTCGGTATCCTCTATTGAAGTCTTTCCTCGGGTGTAACTTCGTTAGAAGCTGGCTCCTTCCGTTTTTTTCCTCCATAATTGTCTTCTGATGACCCTGTAGAACTGAGAAGAACTAGCACGGTCTCCAAGATTTTTGTGTCCGCCTGAAGAGCTATGAAGTGACACCCGCAACAATCGCAGACATGAATGCTGGCGCCAAGAAAAACAATCTCGAAGAATAGAAGAGTTAGCAAATTAATTGAATTCAAAATTAAATATAAATTGAGTAGCAATGGAAGGCAAAGTTGGAACCTGTTGATGCATTGCAGTCCAAGACAACATTTCCAGGCTTTGAGAAACTCTCAAGTAGAAGTTGCACAAGAATAGGGCACTTTTCACGAGGTCCCCGCCACATCCGGTCTCCGTTCTTCAATGCGGTATTTGAAGTAATATAATTGTAAAGAACACCGGCCTCACCAACATTAGTGCCTAGATTACTCAATTCCTGGTTTACTTCTTTGGAGAACTTTGAATTGATTACCTCATCATAGTATGACTCTTTCACATAGAGAATGATCCAAAATCGCTTTGTCTGAAAATGCACATATATTAAACATGTCATAGAAAGCTAACAAATGGTGATACAAAACATAAATATACAAAAATCCATAGAATGCATGAACAATAATGAAACAAATGAAGAAGTCATGATTGAACTCTAAATAGCATACAACGAATCAATAGAGATGAATAAGAACAAGATTACGATTTGAGTGAGTAACGGAGTTAAAGAACAACCAAGTCAACACCCAATACCGTGCGTTTTTGGTTTCTTTGTGATGTGAGGGGCATCTCGATGATGCCCTACCAATCATACAATGTCGTAAAGCCGTAAGTTTCGTCTAGAGAATCTGTTGCAGTTCTGGCATCCGGAATATCGGGGTGAAACAACATGATCGCCCCATCATCTTGAAGTGTATCACGTGCCACTTAAAAAATGGGCTCATACCAATCTTTTGTAATACATTCCATGATGGGACCGTAGATCCCATATCTGTAATAGGAAGTCCATCGGGCATATCTGCCTTGATTAGATCGAGGCAAACTTCTTTCTTAGGCACACCACCAAGAAGTCGTTGCTGACCTCGACCAACCTATGCAACAGATAACATGTATAGAGACATAGTTAGAACCTATATTGACAAATTATTACTTATATCTAATTGCATAAAATGGTCAAAACAAAATGAAGGTTAATGGTCGAACCTTTGAAGCAAATGACAAGAGGTGCTTGAATTCAGGGGAAGGCTCCTTTTTCTTGGACATGTAGTCCACGATGGCCAGGACAGAAGTATTAAACACAAGAACTTTGGTGTCAATGCCATGTGAATCAGTGTGTTTAGCAGTCTTGTCATAAATCTGAGATGGAGCAAAGCTCTCTGTAGACTCGGACATCAACTCCATAGGATAATGAGTTGGATTACTCAACGTGCTAGGGTTAATTAAGGCTACAAATATAGTCTCGGAAGCACTCACCAGAACAGATGCATCCTTTTCACCAGGCTTCTCCATAGAACTATTACCCTTGTTATCCTTTCTGTCTTTTGTCTTCTTAGACGCCTTTGAATCTTTGGTCTCCTTGCCCTTTTTAGAAGTCTTCTTTGACTCAACATGCGCTGGGGCAACCACATTCGTATCATCATCTAAATCCTCCTTAGGCATTTGGCTTGGAGGATCCTGGATTGCCTTTTCATCTTCCTCCTCGCTTGGGACAAACTTCTTTGAGCATTCCAAGTACCATGGACAAGCGGTGAGCTCGTTCGAATTGAAAGCACGTGTTTGCCTAGGTGTAAACATATAGGTCTCTTTAAAGGACTTCTCCGTCCAAGCTCCAAAAAACTTTGGAAATGATTTCTTGTTGAGTACTTTCTTTCCAAGGAGTTCTCTTTTGAAATACCTACATCGAATATATATTAAAGTTTAGAGAGGAAATATTTCACAAACTCTTGGACACATAATCAGTTAAGATGACAACATAGATGACCATCCCCTAGGGTGATAGTCGACTAAGGTGGTAGGAATATACTGTCACAAACCATTTTTTGCCCGTTTTGTGCCCCCCCTAGAGCTTTCTTGGCACCAAGGAACAAGAATCCTCCATGTCTATTCCTCTAGTTATCCAATGGAATTCCTCATTAATGATATCATCTACCATTACCAGTATGTATGATAGATTCCTTCTGCAAGTTATCCATGGTCACCTAAATGGCCTCCTCGGTCCCAAGGAAGCTATATAAGCCATGAACCAGAAGTACCGACTACACTCCACTATAAAGGATCAGATTGACCAACGAACAAATGAAGGGTGTGTTTGGAATAAATACCGATATTATAGGCGTTGTAGAGCAATCTGAGTTCCTTCTTGTGAAGCGAAGGCCTTGGAGCGAGAATATCTACAAGACTTCCGGAATATGAAATAGAATGCGTGATCCTCGAGTATGATGCGGAATTTTTCAATATACTCTTCTATCTCGTCCAAGTCGTCCCGAGTCTTCCAGTCCACCTCGATCTGCTCTGAATTCAAAGTGGCTTTCATTACTTCTACGGTATTGAACTCCAACTGCAATTTTACTTCAACATATTAATAGTTGCATTTTAAATACATTGGAAGCCTATAGGAGGTGATAGGTTAGCTTTCAAAGATGATGAACAACTAAACAAAAATATTTATCTCAACCCAGAATGTGGCCTTGGTCAGCCGCGCATCAAGTTTTTTGTCGGTGACACCAATCGCAGGAAAACGAAGCGCCACATGATTTAAATCCCCAGAGTTCCACCAATTTAGCCACTTCACCTTGAATGCCGGTTGAACAAATGACAATGATATCTTCTAGAGCTTCTCAAGTGACATTTCGAGTTTCTCAAAAGTGCTCCAATGGTAGTTAATCTGAATATCATTTACAAAAGACTCATTCAGCACAGTAGACAATCATTCAAAAGAACTAAAAAAGAAAGTCACTCACCGCTTCAAGAAACTTAGGCCTGTGCTTGGGATTGGCGATGGAGATCATCTTATCAAATTCTGTTCAGTAAGAACTGACCTTTGTGTCAGAAGCTGTTTTCATTGCGGCATGAATACCTCGTGCAGTTTGCTCTCACTTCTCAGTCTTCTCCAAGTACAATCTTGCAGCTTCATCCACTGCGACGGATACCTCTTGCTATAACGTAGAAGCCACGGATTAGGCTTCTATCTAATATGATGAACACATGAAAAGCGGAAGTGAGAAAGATTACTTACCTAATTTAAAAACTTTATGAAGACGTCAGATGTTAAAGGATACCAGGGATAGAGTCTCGGCCAATTCTCACACCCAATATACTCATCTGGTGTTATTAGATCTTTAAAATCCGGTAACTTTAGAACTCCATACGTGTTGATGCGATGCAATTTGTGAACTAGGTTGGTTTTCACATGGGCATTTTCATTGGACCTGAACATAAATTCAAGAGGATTAGAAGTAAAGAAGGAAATTAATTCATATGACCATCAAGAGCATATCAATCACTATGCATATCAATTCACATCATTCATCGCGTTCAATAGAATCCATGTATTGCCCTTTGATGTTAGGACTATGGAGTCCACTGAATAATGCTAGTCCACCTCCTCCGAATGAAGGCGAGATATATACGAATACGATGCTTGACACCTATGGTTCCCATCCCAGATGAAGAACATATGACCTGCAAAAGTTGAATGATTCTTGTCCGCAGCTAACATCCTCTCAAATGTCGCGTTCTCTTGAAGCCAATGCATGTCCCAAGTGTCCCTTATTTTGTCAGTGACCAGTTGAGACTTCCCTGTATTGTCCGTTATTGACACATAGAATACCCTATCACCTTCGCGATACCCATGCACGAACTCAGACTCCAAGCGCTTAACGTCAGAGTGAAGAAGTGGACGGACTAGAGGCAAAGGAATCATTCTACATACTGGAATTCGAAGCCATGATGAGCTTATGGGCTTCAAACGCAATTCTTGGATAATTGAGATTGAATCTAGCTTCCCCTTCACCCGGAATGAGTTTTCAGCTTCTTCAATGCTTAGTCCATCCATCACCTCTTCAACTAAGCTCTGCTCATCGACTCCATCGTTGCATGCCCCAATCTTCGCTTCTGCCGTGAAGCAATCACCTTCAACTTGAGCCATTGGTTCACTAACGGGCTGAGAACCATCCCCACATGGGGCATCAAACCCGTCTCCATGTATTTGGCTCTCCGAGACACCCTCATCATCTTCCATCTACATTAAATACAAAGGAAATAACTCCATGAGTTCATGAAGTGGAGTTCGCATAATCAAGGTCATATTATATCTCGAACAAGATCAAACAAGATCATCAAACAAGATCTTCAATCAAGACAAGAAAACGTGATCCACGGTACCGAGGAGGGCATTCAAAACCAAACTTCATTCTTGTACACGAGCTGGACACCCTACCCAAGCATATTCCTTCACAATAGGAATACTTTAGATCCACAAAACTCACGCACGCACGAGCTCATTAGCTAAAGTCTTGATAGACCCCAAAACGATCCTCGGTACTGAAGAGGGCATTCCGACCCTAACTTAATTCCTGCACAGGAGCTGGACACCCTCCCCATGCAATTCTTTAATAGTAGTAAAACTTAAAATCCACATATCTTACGAGATCTGGAGTTCATATGTTTCAGTCCAGAATGACCACAAAACGATCCTCGGTACCGAAGAGGATATTTCGACTCGAAACTCGAATCACCGGGATCCATCTAGAGGAGTGCACGACTGTACGCAATGTCGTAGTTTTCAAGCACATTCTCACTGTCAGCGGCACCGTAGCTGGAGCAGGACGATAAAAGTGATGACGGAGGTGACAGTCCGCCCTCGGGAGGCAAAGACAAACACATGCATACACCCCAGACCCATGACCCTCAAGACCTATGATCCATGATCCATGACCCATGATGCTGTCGTTGCAACAGAAGAAAAGAGTGTTACAGGCTCCCCAGCGGTGGTAGGAGGGGAATCTTCCATTCTTGTGACTTCTGAGGGGTTGTCAGTAAGTGGCATCTGGAGACAAACATCAGCATGGTGCATCTTATCGTGCACCACCATCATCACTAGCACTTCCTCTTCATATCGCGCGTCTACGCGCCACCAAGGTCCAAACTCATGAAACTTGAGATCTGGAGAAGTCCAGATAGACCTCAAAAACATTCCTCGGTACCGAGGAGGATATTTTGGCAAAGTTCAAACGAGTTTTGTGCATTGGTCAGTCACGCTACAGCCGTCCATACATCTTCCGAGTCAAACCCTAACTGCTTGCCTCCCCAGTGCACACTGTCTCATTGAAACTAATTGGATCTACGTCACTTTGCCACCAAAATCACGTCAGGCGATCAGCATGGTGCATCTAATCGTGCACCACCATCATCACCAGCACTTCGTCTCCATACTATGCGCCCACGCGCCAACAAACTCTTGAAAACTAGAGATCTGGAAAAGTTGAGATGGACCTCAAAAACGCTTCTCGGTACTGAGGATGATAATTTGGCTCAAAACTCATCCCTGATGTAATAAGTATATTTGGCACAAGTTCAAACGAGTTTTGTGCAGTGATGTGTGCACGCTATAGCCGTCCATACATCCGAGTCAAACCCTAACTGCTTGCCTCTCCAGTGCACACTGTCTCATTGAAACTAATTGGATCTGCGTCACCTTGCCACCAAAATCACGTCAGGCGATCAGCATGGTGCATCTAATCGTGCACCACCATCATCACCAGCACTTCGTCTCCATACTATGCGCCCACGCGCCAACAAACTCTTGAAAACTAGAGATCTGGAAAAGTTGAGATGGACCTCAAAAACGCTTCTCGGTACTGAGGATGATAATTTGGCTCAAAACTCATCCCTGATGTAATAAGTATATTTGGCACAAGTTCAAACGAGTTTTGTGCAGTGATGTGTGCACGCTATAGCCGTCCATACATCCGAGTCAAACCCTAACTGCTTGCCTCTCCAGTGCACACTGTCTCATTGAAACTAATTGGATCTACGTCACCTTGCCACCAAAATCACGTCAGGCAATCAGCATGGTGCATCTTATTGTGCACCACCATCATCACCAGCACTTCATCTCCATACTGTGCGCCCACGCGCCAATAAACTCTTGAAAACTAGAGATTTGGAGAAGTCGAGATGGACCTCAAAAACGCTCCTCGGTACCGAAGATGATAATTCGGCTCAAAACTCATCCCTGATGAAAAAAGTATATTCGGCACAAAGTTCAAACGAATTTGGTGCACTGATGTGTGCACGCTACAGCCAACCATACATCCGAGTCAAATCCTAACCGCTTGCCTCCCCAGTGCACACTAGGTCATTGAAACTAACTAGATCATCGTCACCTTGCCACCGAAATCACTTCAGGCAATCAGCATGGTGCATCTTATCGTGCACCACCATCATCACTAGCACTTCGTCTCCATACTGCGCGCCCATGCGCCACTGTCGTAGTACGCGTTGGCAAGTATTCACATCTTAACACAAAGATACCCTTAAGGTAATCGTTCCCACAAAGAGTCACCAAGAACTACAACGACTAACATCAAGCCACGATCTGTACAATGTCAAATATACAATAGATACATCAAAAGAAAGGAGAGAAGGATTTAGATCACAAGGTATGAGCGTTAATTACACCAACGGCCCCACCCAAGTGCTTTACATGGCCCGGATCGTACATGGCCCGGATCCTATATGGCCCGGATCGTACATGGCCCGGATCCTATATGGCCTGGATCCTATACGGCCCGGATCCTACACGGCCCAGATCCCACATGGACTTTATAACTATGTACATTATAGACATCCGGGATACTTGCGTATCCGAAGAGTGTTTTATCACCATGAACGACGGTTCACAGACTCAAACAGATTTTAGTAAACGACAATTCTTCCTCACGGTTTCTCCAATCACTCCTACTCACTAACTTGGGATGGTTGTGGTGTCACTAGGTTTCCTCCGTAAGGGGGAATAAGGCTTGGGTCTAAAAGACTAGCACTACTCTTGTGGCAAGTACGTGGTTTACCTACCATCCGAGCTGTTAGACCTTCCTTTACCTCAGGATCAGCTAAAGGAGTAGTACCTAGTGGGCTCGCATAGCCATTAGCTCAAGGGATACCCGATTCTACTCATTTTCTTCAGGGAACAAAGTCCTCCTCCTATTACTCCGATGGTCACCTCGCAAAAGGGTTAGTTGGATCTCCTTTCTTCTCTCAAGATAATCCGAGCTATTAGAGCAGTTCTAGGCTTACTACCTTTGAGTCAAACTAGTCTACTCCGTCCTCAACACGAAGGGTTAAAGTATGTAATACTCCCATGGATCAACCTATCCGACCAAAGGTTGATGTGTCCGGGATCTAGAGTACATCCTCACAATCGATGACATCCTGCTGCCGATAGGTCACACAAGACATATCAAGACTCCTTCCACACTCGTCACTCCCCCCTCGTCCTCCCCTAACCACTTATAATCTCACCTGTTATTTCCATTCACCCGGACTAATCCTACATGATGGAACAAGGAAACAATTACAAATGTTTGAGTTAGAGTCACGCCTGACTAACAATCTAATCATCTCACCTGTTATTCCCATCCACCCGGACTACTCTACTTGATGGAACAAGGAAACAATGACTTCGACTGTTAGTATGAACTTGAGGAGTGGACTACTTGGAATGGCACTCACAGTCATATCGAATCCGAGCTCTCTAACCGACGAAGGTTTTCTGAGAGCGTAGGTTTAGAATTAAACTCAAAGCAAGTACACACATCAAGCAATGAAGAGAGAGGCCACGAGACTCCTCTCTTATACTGC
Organism: Bryoerythrophyllum caledonicum; assembly: GCA_963971425.1. Classification (NCBI taxonomy): domain Eukaryota; kingdom Viridiplantae; phylum Streptophyta; class Bryopsida; order Pottiales; family Pottiaceae; genus Bryoerythrophyllum; species Bryoerythrophyllum caledonicum. The sequence continues at coordinate 11,349,730 of OZ020525.1, read as the reverse complement.
CAAGAACTCACACAAACGTCCAAACTCAAACGATGCCTTCTAACTAAAAACGGTGGCATTAACTACTCTTGGCGGCGGTGGCTGCCACTCCACACGACGTGCACCGTCAGAAGGTCACTTATTATACAAAATCCAAGGCAAAACCAAGTCTAAACCAAAGTCAACCGGGGGCCAAATCTTGGACTGACCAGTGACCTACGAACCAAGATCCTGGCCTACTTCTGGGCCAACTCCTCGAGTCTCTTCCGCTCCTCCCTCTTCTTGGGCTTCTTGGAACTCCGGCTTGAAGTCGGGAAGGCGCGGCTGCTGCAAGTGCCACCAAGGGCGAAAACACATTGGTGGAAGGCGTGGGTTGGGCAGTCGTTGCCCTCAACAAGGTTTCCCTTGAAGGCAAGGAGGAATCCGGGCCATCCGGGGTGAGTGGCACGGTAGTCATGCCCGGATGAAGCCCAGATCGTGTCGAGGGGACCGATACCTGACTCGGGGTGCCCATGATGACATCCTGGCCGGATATATGTCCTGGAGTGTATAAATAAGAGGAACTCTCGCTTGCGGTCTTCTCAAGGTGAAGCCCGCTCTGCAAAGGGGCCACAATCGGTGTAGTGCACGGGGGGTCACTGAGTGGCAGCTGGCAAAGATGCACGGGGAGTGGGGGCTCCATCGCAACACCCAAACGTTTCTTTCAACCGCTCTGCATCGATGTGGTGACCTCTGAAGGGAATGGTCGTGCCGGGACCCTCGAACTCGGGAGTTGAGGGGGCAGATCCGGGCTATCAAGGTCCACCACTTCCTTTTCCTTCCGTGGGCCGTGATCACCAAGGCGACGCTCCTTCGGGTTGTTCTTAAACCCGAGTCTCCATCCTTGTCGGAGCTGTCAGAGTCTTCCACAAACTTGGGTAGGATGTGAGTGAGATTGCTCACCAACAATCTCATGTTGGCATAAGCCGCCTCAACCTTCACGGTTTGCTCCATCACAAAGGCAATCACTCTCTTGTTGGAAATGTGGTCATCCCTCTCCAATCAAGCATCAAACATCTTGGCCTTCAGTACTACATCTGCGGAAAAACATAATGCTTCGTCTACCTGCTGTAATGGTGCCGCCGAGGCATTGGCTTGGAGAAGAGCCGCCTTGCAATTTCTCTCTGCCTCCAACCCTCAACTCTTCACCTTTGTCACATCGAGTGTGAGTCGGTTGACCTTCTGCTCCATGAGGCGGAGATCACCAGCTCCTCCGACCTTCTCCTTGATCACAGCGATCAACCCTTTACGCGGAGGGTTACCCACCAAGCTGCTCGCTTGTCCCAAAGCCCTATCCGCGTCTTCCACATATACGCGAATGGCTTCTAGTAGCTCAGAGGCCGGGTAAGACTTATCTCCGAGTTGCGTCGGCCCGGTGGCTGTGGCGCGGATGGCTGTGCGGGTGGAGGGGGCTCCTCCCTGTCTCTATCTTGGGCGCTTGGGAGGTGGTACAACCTCCTCTCATGACTGTGATGAATTGCTCCCTCTTTCAAACCCCGGTTCGGGTTCTGATTCTGTCCCTTCGAATTTCTTCATCATCAGTTGCGTTCCATTCGCCATGTCCTCCTCCGGAGTAGTCTCCTTGAAATGGTGATACAAGTGGATCAAAAATGGGTAGAGGGGTACACGCTTGACATTGTGAATACTCCGAGTCAACCTGATCACCACATCCTTCACAATGATGGCCCAATTCACCACCCTGTCGCCAAGGTAGTAACCATACACAGTGTTAGCGAGAGTAACCGTCACTCGGGTAGGTTCATCAGAGTGTAAGATTGGTATGAGGAATGCGAAGACCCGTTTGGCGCCGAGGTCCACGCAATCTTGTACGGCATAACCATTCTTGGCATCCTTGTTACCAAACCTCCCCTTGGCATACTCCTCTTTCTTCATACTTGTCCATCCCGCCCCTTGTCGTGGAAATCCATACACCTCTTGCCACCTCGCCATGGTCCACCTATCTTGACAAGCCCGAATGCAATCTCCGTCCGGTTCGGGCAAAGGGTCTTGCCTCATCTCCTACACGGTTGATTCCACCCAAAAACTCTAACAGCAATCCATAAGAGAAAGACATCCCATGCGAAGAAGATCTTCTTTGAGCTCGGTGAGCTCTAGAATATCCTTGGGAATGACTGGGGTAATATCCTTCTTCCTTGATGACACCAAGTTAGAGGCCATTGGATTTGGGTGATGTGAAAACAAGGTTGAGACTTGTTCTCCTTGATTTGCTGCTGATTCTCTTCGTCACGCGAGCTTGGGTGTGAGTTGGGGGTGCTCTCGCACAGGCTGGCCCGGATGAGCTGAAATGCTCTCGCACAAGCTGGCCCGGACGTGCTGGGGGTGCTCTCGCACATGTTGGTGATGCTCCTCGTGCAGGCTAGCTGGACGTGCTGGGGGTGCTCTCGCACAAGCTGGCCCGGACGTGCTGGGGTGTTCTCGCAGAAGCTGGCCCGAACGTGGAGGCTCGTTCAACATGTTGTAGGTTTCTTATAACTACGTACCTTGGTTGTGTAGTGGACACAAGCAGGTGGTGTTCCTTGCACAAGGTGCGCTCCTGGGGTGTTCCTCAAGGCGGCTTCTTCTCGTGGTGTTGTCCGCGATGGTCCTCGTTGTGCTCCCTGCAAGGTCCCTCGTTGAGCAAGGGTGTTGGTGTTTCTAATTCGTGCAGGTTGGTCCGGACGTGCTAGTGGCTCCTCGTCGTGCTCTTCGTGCAGGCTAGCCCGGACAAGCTGGTGGCTCCTCGTCGTGCTCTTCACAAGGTCCCTCGTCGAGCAAGGGTGCTGATGCCCTTCGTCTTGTTCTCCCCTGAGGTGCTCTTCGCCTTGCTCCCCTGAGGTACTCTTCGCCTTGCTTCCCTGAGGTGTTCTTCGCGCAGGCTGGCCCGGACAAGTTGGTGGCTCTTCGTCGTGCTCTTTGTGTAGGCTGGCCCGGACAAGCTGGTGGCTCCTTGTCGAGCTCTTCGTGCAGGCTGGCCCGGACAAGCTGGTGGCTCCTCGTCAAGCTCTTCGTGTAGGCTCCCTATAAGCTGCGATGCTCCTCGTGCAAAATGGCTGCAAGCTCCTCGTGTAGGCTGGCCTGGAGACCCCTTGTGGTCCTCCTCGTCGTGCTCCCCGCAAGCTGCGATGCCTCTCGTCTTGCTGGCTGCGATGCCCCTCGTCTGGCTATTGATGATCTTCCTCGTCGAGGCCGTCTTTATGCCCACTGGCTCGCGTCTTGGAGACCTTCCTAGTTCCTTCCAGTCCCGCTTCTTCCCACCTTCCGGGCCAGATTCGGGTTGCGTCCATTTTCCGGGCCAGATTCGTATTTCTTCATTTTCCGAGCCAGATTCGAGTTGGAATCCCTGGTCTTGATTTTCTTCCGTTGGCTGGCCTGGAGGATGGCATTCCTTGTATTGCACTCTCGAGCTCCTTGTCTTGGTCTCTACATGGGTTCGGGGCCCGGGAAATCGATTCTAGGCTAGAGTCTAGGCTAGGGCCCGAGGTCCCTTCTTATCATTTTTAAGGCTTTCATAAAAGCCCCGTATTCCTCCTACCCTAATATTACCCAAAGGTTAATCCCGGGTGGGGATAACCTTCTAGCCTAGCTATCTTGCCAAATTTTAATACCTATACCTACCTAACAAAAAAAAACGAAAAATTCGTGGTACGACAGCCACCAAACTCATGATATGTAGAGATCTCGAGAAGTCAAGATAAACCTGAAAAACGATCCTCGGTACCGAGGAGGATATTTTGGCATTCTACTCATCCATGAAACACTGAGTTTACACGAGCTCAACATTTATGCTCTCATCATGTTGTCTCGAAGTGGCACGCTAGTGGCGTGACCCGTCCATATAGATTCCGAGTCAAACCCTAGCTGTTTAACTCCCCACTGCACATTGTTTCATTCATTAAATGTACAACTCCGTCCTTGAGCCACTATGTATCAGGTCAGGCGATTAGCATGGTGCATCCGGACTCGGGGTGCACCATCATCACCAACACTTCCTCTCGATACCGCGCGACCACGCGCCACCAAACTCACGAGATTTGGAGATCTGGAGAAGCCCAGATAGACCACGACAAGGAGTTTTCCGGACACCACGCGCCCACTCACCACCAAGCACGCAGACATATGACAAATACACGACATAACATATGACACATGACTCTCGAAAACTCATTCTTGAAAAATGGAATCTAAACTTTAGCTGTCAGTATCGAAGATTCAACGACTACATCGACCCGTCTATATCAAATCAGCACTACATTTACACAACATATCGACACTACATTCACGTACCACGAAACTTTCTCATAATCTAGAGAAGCAACGTAAAGCAATGAAACTTACAAAACGTATCTAAACTCACAACAAGTGACGTCCTCGGTAACAAGGATCAGGTTTGTACTCCTACCTCATTACACCAGTCTGCAAGTGATCCAACGTACATGCAAACAAGAGGTCGACCAGAAACTTGCCCAGCAAGAGGTCCAAAACCCTACTTCGATGCCAAATCATTACGAGATCTAAACTAATGGATGAATGACTTGAAAGTCCTCATCCATCAGTAATACATCCTAATCTTTATCATCAATTCATAATATGTCCACTGATCTTAGTTGAGACGAGTTTGTTGCTCGTAGATATCAGATACACCTAATTTCTAGACCGTCTGGACTCTGCAAACATGTTACCATCTGTTTTGTGAGTTAAGACAATCAAATGGACGATTGAAAAGCTACTACACACCTTTCGTAACTGACTAATTGAAAGTACTTCTTAGTACTTTTAATCGTAGGATATGCAGGTTAACTACTTTAAGGTGACATTCAAAACATTGTTTGAAAATACATAACTAATTCAGATTTCATCGGAAAAACATGGAATCACTTGGGTTGGAATTGCAATTCTATCGGCAATCACTGAAAAAAAATAGTATAATTATATCCTCTCTCTATATATGCACATTTCTTAACTTGTCGATTTTAGGGGGGCTTATCTTATACAAAAATACATTGCAATCCTTACTTGAAAACCCATATGGTGCATTGTTATGCAATTACAATAATTGAAAATTTTGAATTTATTTTATGGCTTCGTATTTAGTGTATTTTAGACTAAAGCAATCAGGGATACCCCTCGAACAGAAGCCCTACAATCCATACAGATAACTAAGCAACTCAACTAACCAGATTGAAAGGAGTATTGACCTAGGATGCTCTAAAATATGTATTCTCTCTCACAAATGAAGTAATATGGACTCAAAATATAAACTTGGATTACTGAACTCACCTCAAGAGATAGGAGTCCCGCACTTATTTGTGAATCCGATAATTGTGTCAATGATTCGAACTCTTCTACTTCAATACTAGCTGGTTGACATGTGCCATCTTCATGGTGATCTCCGAAGTCGGCCTGTGATTCCAAGAAATCGTCCGCAGAATTGTACTACACCCTACCTCTCAATGCCTTGTCTCCCACCTTTGCAGTGCTACTAGCCATGCTCTCAAACGTAGCAGCCAAGGATGTCCCCCTTGCCTCCCCAAACCTAGTCTGATAGCGCCTCGCCATTCTAGAGTTCTCCAGTTTCTTCCTAATTGAAACCCCCAAACTATTCTTTGCTCTCTTTCTCTTATGCCCCTCTTGCACTAATCTCTATCTTTATGGCCAGGACCATTGTCTTACAGAATGACTCACATCCTATGCGTCATCCTAACCATTCACTTGTATTTTCCATCATGCCTACCTGCCTATACTGGCTAAATTAACTATTACGCCCCCACAGATTCATTGGAAAACTAAACTCATCAACCCTTGACTACACTTTAAATATTCTTGCTATCTCAGTTGTTTGAAATTTGAAATTGTACCAATCTGAGACATTCTTATTTAACAGCATTCTATATACGCTTCTAAAAGGGTAGAAGCACACTAAGGTGGGTGCACTTTCGGACAACCTATTGTACCAAAAAAGTGGTAAAAGTCAACCCTTCTTGGGATCCAATTTGCCTTGTGTACATTGAGTATAAACAAGAATATTTTTAGCATTCCTAAAGCGTGGCAGGTGGTGTGACACGCGCGGCTTTAGGAGCCTTGAAAGTCGTGCCATTTGCAGTTTTTGGAGGCGTTTAAGAGGTTTAATTTGTACTATATTTGTACCTTTGCAGGAGTGGAAGGTGTTTCAGTTTGCCACCTTTTACTCATATTACTTGAAAATCAGTTTGGATCATTTTTGAGTATATTTTGCCCAAAAATAATTTTTGCACTTTGACCGTAAAAATCACAATGAGCGACTAAAAATTATCACAACTTTTAATGTGCATTTGAAGGCTTTAAACATGTTTTTCCATTATCCAAGTGTGAATTTGTACTATCTTTTGTCAAACAACATGATATTCGTACTTTTGTTGTTTTTATCCAGAGTGTGACGTACTTTCTGAAAGTTAAAAAAGTACATATATTTATGTGTTCCCAATGTTTTTTGGAGTAAAGCACAATAGTTTTATAATATTCATTAGTATTGCTAACATCATTGCCAAAAACATTAGTACTTTTGCATTGGAAGCACTACTAATCCGGCCATTGAAGTTTGGGACCCCCTGAAAAAACTGCTCGTGACGTACTAAATGCTCCACCCTAACTTGCTTCCACCCGAAAGCCGCCCATGGACCTCCATGATCTCGGTGTCTTCATTGTTTTCCTTCAAAATCCAAATCTGTCCGGATACTAAATCTACCCAAATCGCCGAGTGTCTTTTTCCCATAATAATATCCTTTCGTAACTTTTATCATCCATAAAGGTAAACCTCCTACAGAATTACAATTCCCTTCCGCACTCTATATTCACTATAAAAGGAGATGGTTTATCACTAGCAAGTCACCTCTCCATTCCAATACCCTCTCCTCCATCATTATGGCTATGGCCTCCATTCGGGGATTGTACCACACTATCCCTTTGTCACTACCTGTGGATGATGATGGTGTTGTTTGGGTCGCCAAAGCAATGCTCTCGCAGCACTTCAGTTTAGATAGAACATCCATGTGATTAGAGATGGAAATCTATGACATTGAGGGTTTAAAGGTAGTTTCGAGTCTCGACAGTATTGCAGAAGAAGAGAGTCAAGGATACAAAAGTAACCTGGAGACTCCGTGTGAGTGGCCAAAATGGGCCCTCACTCTTTTTCTTCATTTTTCCGAGTTTTTTTATAGTATTAACAACATTTTAGTTAAATTGGTGGTCAACCCATCTATTAGAGTCAAATTCCTAATAAATAGGCCTAGAGCCATGATGTGACACTAAAATTCCTATTCTTCCTCCTTCCTACTAATGTGCTTAAAAGTGTAGTGGAAGTGGAATGGAAACGAAGAAAAGAAATAAAAGACGAAAAGAAAAGTCCTTGGAAAATGACCAAAAATTGAGAAATGGGTCAAAAAATATGGAAAAAATGGGAAGAGTGTCTCCTGGCAGGTAGAAGTAGTGGTAAAATTTCTAGAATTTTCCAAGTTGAATTGCTATTTTATTCTAGGGTTTGACTAGATGATTGACGGGTTGACCGTTCGGGAAAAATACTTAGGAAACTTCAAAAATGCTAAGGAAATATAGGTAGACTAATTAGGATTCTAGAAGTCCAACTGTGTGGTTAGTTTTTTAATTTATAAGTAAATTGCAAATCATCAGTAGATAGTATTAGATCTAGTGTAATAGTCTTTAAAAGATTAAAAGAAAAAAAAAAAAAAAGGAAAAGGAAAGAAAAAGAAGGTGGTTGGAGGTACTTCTCCATGCACATGCCACATGACAATTCTAGCCACTATGAATTTAATTTAGGGCGGCTTGTCAGGAGCAAAGCGGCGAGTTAATGCTCGTGATAAACTAAAAACATGCAAAAAACGGCTGTAAGTAGCCAATCCTGCACTTCTGTGAGAGGTCATGGGCTGCCTCATTAAAAGGAAGCCAGTCTGGTCGGGGGAAAGAAAAAAAAAAGGAAGGACCTCGGCCAGGCCGAATCCCAGGGAGGCGAGCTGTGGGAGACTCTGTCGAGAGAGCCGTTTTTGGTTTGGGAGGAGAGAGCGCCGGAGTGCGCGAGAGAGCTCGACGAGGGCTGTTGTTTTTTTTGGGAAGAGCCGTTTTTTTTTTGGGCGCACTTGTGTGCGGGAGGCTCCTGCGAGCGAGGGAGCTGGGAGTCTCGCTGTTTTGGGAGGGCTGTGTTTTTCGTGAGTGCGCGCCTGAGTGCGCGAAGGAGGTGGTGCGAAGTGGTAGAATCCAGGGGGAGAGCGCGCGTGTGTCCCGGGCGCGAATGAGCTGCAGTGGAGTAGGAGGTGCCTGTCTGTGCGCGCAGGGCGTGCACGGAGTGTGCCGAGAGCTGGGAGATTCGAGGAGGTGTCTGTCTGGAGGAGTGCCGGCGATTGGAGCGTGGACGTGTGCCGGAGTTGGGAGCTCGGCGAGGGCGGTCTGTGGGAGGGCAGCTGTGGTGAGAGTGCGCCTGTGCTTGGCGCGAGAGGCTCGTACGAGTGAGGAGAGGGCGGCGTTTTGTTTTTTTTTTCTTTCTTCCTTTTGGTTGTGAGTGTGGCGCGCGCCTGCGGGCTGCGGGGGTGCACGGAGTGTGCACGAGGCGCGAGTGCGAGTGGGTGATCGGAGGGTGAGAGTGCATTGGTGCATGAGAACGGCGCGGAAGCGCTGTGCGTGTGAGTGCGCGCGCAGGGGGAACTGTTTTGTGGATCACGAGGTACTGCAGCAGTCTGAAGGCAGCTGGGTGGAGTGCGGAATGAGTGCCGGCGTTTGTAAACGCCGCTGACCACAAGTGGTGTGTTCGGGGTGAGCGTCTGTGGAGGCCAGGAGTCCCGAGCTGGGTGGTGTCGGTGTGAGAAGATCAAGAGCCTGCGCGCGCGGTGCTATCTGGAGAGGAGGTGTTGGAGAGCTGCAAGGAGCAAGGTGTTGTGCGAGTACTTGAATCAGGGAGTGATCCTTCCTTGGAACCCTGATTTCTCCCTCGTGTCTTGGTGTACTGGTCAAGGCGGTAACATTGGGCCACGTGTATACATGCGATGTTAGGTGTTTAAATTCTGGTGACCGAATCTCATGCGGAAGCGCTGGTAATTCGTTGCCAGAATTAGGTATTTGACCACAAAGTTCCACCAGAGCTGAACCGGTCCACAGCCCATTTGGCATTGATTCTATTTTGTATGCATAAGTTCGTCTTTGGGATCATAATGATGTGTTGAGATCGTTGGTGCATGAAAATTGCTTGTGATGGTGGTTTCTACGTCCTCGGCCTGCTGATTTTGATTCTATGTGGTCTATTCAAGTTGGAATTGAGCTGCTGGTCACTTTAAGAGGAAATTTTTTTGGGTTCGGAGTCCCGAACCAAAAGATAAAGGCTGCCGAAGTTGCTGCTACAAAACAGGATCTGGATCAGGCCTGATCAGCCGACCTAAACTCAAAAAATAATAAATAAATAAATAAAACAAAACAAACAAAAAATAATAATATATATATATATATATATATAATCATAATAAATAATAACCATAATAATGAGATAACAAATAATTAAATAATTACTTATACCTATTTAATTTATCCAGAGTTAAGTGTTTAAATTCCAAGGAAAGGTTAATTGAGTCCACTTAATTGGGTTAAAATAATAGTACTATTAAATCCTAAATATATAGATATATATGCCAAGGATCCAGATCCAGTAAAATCAGAAGTTACAGTTAAGCACATGGAATGGTTTAAGCGGTGCAACAATAGGACCTTGTAGGTTTAAAAATTGATTCTCGTAGGGGGTCTATTTTTGGGCTTACACTCCCAACTGGGAAATTCAGAGTTTTTGGCGTTCCTTTCCATAGCCCCTCTCTTCTTACCCTAGAGTCTAGGAAGTCCACAATGCACACTGCTTTCTCCTCTTCTATCTAGGTCGAGGGCTCAGGGACTGACACTATTATTCTAAGCGAGTCATCTAATGACGACGGCCTTCCTAAGGAGAGAGCTCGACAATATTCGTTTCTTTCCCCCATCACTGAAATTGTTATAGGACAGCAGGAGAGCGTATCTTAGTCCCTCACTAGCTTGCCTTCGCTAAATTCTTGACCGCCTTTACCTCGTAAAAACGAGACCTCTTTTATTCTAGAGTGCATTAGGCAATTGCAGAGTAGACCACGTGGGAAGAGCGATGTGAAGTTTTTAGATCTAAATACGCTACGCTGCGAAAAGGTCAAGTATCTTCCTCCAGAGTTTAACGGGAATGTGCTATTTGAGTTCCCTCCGAGGGAGTCTTATTCATGAGCGGTGAGCGGAGAGCGGTGAGTGGTTAGCAGAGAATTCAACCACGGAGAGCAGAAAATATTTGAATATTCTTGGAATATTCGGATATTTAATGAATATTTGGATAATATTTTTTCCATTTTTAGGATTTAGGGTTTCTTGCTAAATTTAGACATGACTCAGATTGATAATTGGTATCTATTCTTCAAAAATAGATTCTACATTTTGTACTAACTTTAGAACTTCTTGATACCAAAAGGTTATACCGTACCCACTTCGTATCGATGTTTATACATTTACTTCTACATCACAAGAGGTTAAACCGTACCCTCTCGACCCCAAGAGATTACGGTATAACCTCTTGGTACCAAGAGGTTCCAGTATAATAGATCGGTACCAAGAGGTTTTGGTATAACCTCTCGGTACCAAGAGCTTTTGGTATAACCTCTCGGTACCAAGAGGTTACGGTTTAGGGTCTCGATACCAAAAGGTTAATCCCTAAAGGACCAAAAGTCCCCCAGGGTCAAATTGGATTTAGGGCATGTACCTACAATTCGGAAAAAAAACCTTTTGTATTGAAAATTTTATATAAGATAGCCTCCGATAAGAGCTTTGTGGAGATATTTTTATTTTATTTTTTGGATTTGTAGTTTGAAAGTTAGTACCACTTAAAGCCAAAAGTGGGGACTCCGGGCACCTCCAAATTTTTTGACAAAAGTTTCTATTGACATTGAGATTTTTCACAAATATAAATAAAATTCCCATCTTTAGAAATTTTCAAAAAAAATCTTGTCTTTAGTGTGAAAAGGCATTTTATTCCAAGTCAAACATTTTCACACATTGTTGGGCAACCGGGGAAAAAAATCATCTTTTTTACATAAAACCTAGAGATCTTTATATTTTTCACTTTTTATTTTTTCTTCAATAGTATGTGCTGAAAGCCTTCTTATTGACCGTTTGGATTATCATTTGAATACATACGTAGTTCATAAAAAAAAAACGTGAAATGGCAATTTTTGAACCTCCACTCCTTGCACACTTGTTTTGAATATGCTACACCCATTTTTTACCTCTAAAACTTAGTGTGTTGGGAAATATCATCATGCTTAAGACAATGGTAAAAGATTTAGACCTTGTACAATGCAAAAATTTGATACAAAGTGAAGTCAAAGTCTGCTGATCTACTCAACGTAGGGAAGAAAATGAACCATTGTTTTGACTTTAAATACTATAATTTATCAATACGTGTGGTGGATTGCAACCAAAATTTGTGGCATGTTAACATAGAAGTCCATTTTAAGATCTTACGGTTGAAAATCCGAAATTCACTTTAAATTGTGATTTTCATGTTTCTTTTTGGCAGTGGCAGTTTTGGACTGATTTTAGAGCGAAAGTGGTCGTGGTCCTTTAGGGGTTAATATATAGTTTGTCTTGGTACCAATAGGTAAGAATATAACCACTAAGCACCGAGAGATCATATTGTGAGGTCAAACTCGTAGAGTCGTAATATTTTTCGACACAACAAATATCTTGATATATATATAGGTGCTCCCCGAACAAAGTCATATTTTTTTTTCAAACACCTATCCTATAACTAATCCTAGGTTCACACGTAGGTTCAGGGTATACGCTACTGATATACGCTAAAGACCCGGACTAGGTCCAAGGATGTGTCTGGATGCCGCGTTCAAGAATCTCCTTGACCTCCTTCCAACTGAAGGTAGAAGTATGGATGAATTCTATAGTTCCATCAATTCCACAAATAGTGAGAAAGATGAAGTAGAGATGCTTACAATGGAAGTATTGGCTCTTTCCACGGAACGCCTTCCAAGTCTTTGTGAAAACTGGGCAAGTGCAATGAGGGAATGCACTCACCGTGACGGAGTAGGTTTTAACTTCGGGCGGATCACCATATGAAACGAGAGAAATGTGGCACCCCAAGCCGGGACCTTGGAGCATCCTCACGGCTTTAATGGAAGCATTTGGGGAATCAACAGACGCCATGGACTTCCTTTGTTTGTCATTGCGTACTTCGGAGGTGCGCTTTACCGTCTTACCATCTCTCTTTGCAGGAATTCTGTTGGCGTCCGCTGGCACTGGGATGGAACTCAGGTCTCTTAGGGGCCTGTCGTTAGTAAATAGACATCTTGAAGAAACTTGCAGCTTTTGCGGAAGTTGAAATCGAGCCGCTTCCAGATCCTCAATCTCGCCACGGGTCAGATTAGTGCCCACTATGATAGGCCATACGTCCCGGATTGGAGGCCTATCGACGCCCTTCTTATATTGAACCACCCACACACGCCTCGTACCCTTCACACACCTTTCGATGTCATCGTTGCAGAAGTAGAAATCCATGGTTTCCAAGACATTCTTTTTCGGGTGATGGTAAAAACCAGTGTATATTGGTGCTGGGGTTGCCTTTCCACCTCTCACAATCCTCTCTACACATTTTGTCCTTGTTTTTGTGCGTTGCTCAAAACATTTCTTGGCAGAATTCTTTGACAAGCAAGTGATATGCCACTCTATCAATTCAGCATGAGTCTCTTCCACCGCTGTGACGTGCCGCAAACGAGGTCTCTGAGCCAGAGTCGCCATTGGTGACACATGTGCCAGTCGTACATAATAGACATCATTATTAGGGACGCCGTCGTCGGCATAGACACCGTCGTCATCACTAATGCCATTGTCTTTGTTGATAATGGGCAGCAAATCTGAAGAAGTTCCTAAGGGTCCTAAAGAATGTCAAGGGCGAGAGAAGTTCACCTTATCAAGTCGATGTGACTCGTCATCGGCACCAATTGGCATGTTTGGCTTAGGCTTCCGTGAACCGAACACCTCTTCTCCAACCTTCTTTGTTGTGCGAGTACAAAATTCCTCTACCCCGGGCATATGCAACATGGGCTCCTTCAAGACACTGGCGTCGCCTGTCCTTTGAGCTTTTCTCTCGGCCACCCTAAGCATTAGTTCTTCCTTGCTAGGTCCGGTCCGACCAACATTGTTTTTCAAGAATTGGTGGTAGTTAACAACTTGCAAGAATCCGCGGATGTAGTCGTCTACAGTGGTGACGTATAGGTCTGCCCCTCGGCCCCCAAAGGCTTACTTCCACTTATTGTGCACGATCTCCGCTAGGTTGTAAGAAGGCATCTCGGCTAGTTTGTCAATGGAAATGTTCTGCAAAAGTTTGTCAAGAATCAAGGACGAAGTAAGAAATGGACTAAGAGTGCACAATATTGAGAACGTAAGTGAGAGTGCGCGTACCATACCGAGGTCATGAACCCGCCCCATTGACGGTACCTAAAGTGCCACTATGCAATCCAGTTTGACATGGCCTCAAGCCCCTTTTCAGACACAGCTCCAGATAGCTTGTACCATGCCTGAAGCGCGTCGTACAATTAGTCGACATCCTCTATAGTTGTTGCTTCCTTGTATTGTTTACAGAGGCTCTTGTACTGCTCTTGAAATTCCTCGGCAATCCATTTTTCTGTGTACTTGATCATACTCTGCATATAGTGAAATAGGCATGTACGCTCCTTGTCCGCCATGACGTTGCCACCCCCGTAGATAGCTCTTATCGCATTTCAATTGGCCTAAGCACCGTCCGCCATGAATCCCTTGAAGTTCGGCTTCTCCACTCCGTGTCAAAGCATGATGTCATTGAGGTTATTCCAGAAAAGCATCTGAGCATCCTTATCCTCCGACATCAAGTCACAGATAGCGACGGTCATCACCCTACAGTACGTAGCGTTGTAAACGTGACATCCTATTGTTGTCCAGCCCGTCAGGCACTTGACGCGATCGAACATAATCCACGCATTATCCAGATCATTACCCGGTTGCATCCGCTTGACAAGGTCAACGCCAGATCACGGCCTGACCTTTGACATCTTGAAGATGAAGACCTTGGATTCTTCTCCCACGATGAGAATCCATGCGCATGACATAGAATAGGAATCATTTAAATTAATGAAATGAAAACATGTGTTGTAAGCAAAGACAACGGAGAGCATATAAATAGTTATCATGAATCTGCAAGCATTTATCCTAATTAATATGACAACTATAATTGTTTAAATAAAGAGAAATTATTTTGTACCTCATTTACGAGTTTCTAGGGTGTATTTGATATCATCTACAACACAATATAAATTCTAGAGGACTTTGACATTGTTGGCACACCTTAGTAGATAGAACTGACATATCCCTAATGACTGGGAAAACTATTGAAGCTACCGTAGTTCCAATGACCGTGAGGAAGCAGAAGCGGAGGAAGAGAGGCCTTTTGTTTTCAAGTAGTAAGCAACTAAAAAGGTCTGAGATGGGAAGGAGAAAGGCACATATTTCCGAAGTTGACGTTTCCGATACTGCAAAGGTGTTGTCATATGCTTCGACAGAGCGTGATTGTGATGACAAACTACTCCCCATTTTGGAGAATGACGAAGTTCATGTTGTAAGTCTACACAGAGAGTAGTGTCTAAATAGGATAATTATGTCTTGCTTTAATACTTATTGTGATCGCAGGTACATGAATTGTTGATTGCCTCGTGTTGACCTAGTTCGTGGATTCAAATTCTCGTGTGTGTGGTTGCCTAAGGTCTTAGGACGGAGCCACAAAGATGACATGGGGGACTCTATCCCAGAAGAACCTACAATGAAATCAAGTGCAGAAGCTTCGGCGAAAGCAACTCCAATTGCGACGTCGGTGACTCCAAATGTAGAAGTAAGTTTCTCATCTCTAAGTTTTGATTTTGTTTTGGTACCGAAAGTAGCCCATATTTGTCTTCGTTCAACAAAACTCCACAACTAGATTCTGATTTAGTAAGCCTAAAAGGTTGTTTCCGTACCAAAAGTAGCCCATATCTGTCATCATTCAACAAAATTTCATAACTAGATTCTGATTAAGTCAGCCGAAAAATTGTTTCGGTTCCGAAAGTAGCCCATATCTGTCTAAGTTCAACGAAATTCCACAACTAGATTCTGATTATGTCAGATGACAAAGTTGTTTCCGTACCGAACGTAGCCCATATCTGTCATCGTCCAACAAAATTCCACAATTAGATTCTGATTAAGTCAACCGAAAAAGTTGTCTCGGTACCGAAAGTAGCCCATATCTGTCTTCGTTCAACAAAATTCCACAACTAGATTCTGATTAAGTCAGCCGAAAAAATTGTTTTGGTATCAAAAGTAGCCCGTATCTGTCATCGTTCAACAAAATTTCATAACTAGATTCTGATTAAGTCAGCCGAAAAATTGTTTCGGTTCCGAAAGTAGCCCATATCTGTCTAAGTTCAACGAAATTCCACAACTAGATTCTGATTATGTCAGATGACAAAGTTGTTTCCGTACCAAACGTAGCCCATATCTGTCATCGTCCAACAAAATTCCACAATTAGATTCTAATTAAGTCAACCGAAAAAGTTGTTTCGGTATCAAAAGTAGCCCATATCTGTCTTCGTTCATTAAAATTCTACAACTAGATTCTGATTAAGTCAGCCGAAAAAATTGTTTCGGTATCAAAAGTAGCCTGTATCTGTCATTGTTTAACAAAATCTCACTACTTCTCCATAGTAATGAATTATGATGCCGTCAATGAATGCTTCGGCACCGAATCATCTCTTTTATAGAGAATATTTGGGCTATCCCGGGTTTTTTGGCCATAACTCCCTCAATTTTTGGGATTTTTTAGACGTGTAACATACCGTTGAAAGCGCCTTGAAAACACGCTTCCAACGGTATATTACACGGTTTTTTTTCCCAGTTTTGTACTAGTGAAGGGAGATTCGGCACCGAAACATCTCAATCAAGAACGTTGTTCCAGTGATTGAGATATCGAGGAGGTTGTTCGGCGATTCCACTAGATTCATATAGTTTTAATTTATGCTATCACCAAAGAATGCTTCGGTACCGAATCATTCTTTAAATAGTAAATTATCAAGGTTTCTAGCTCATGCATGTCTGTGAATGAAAAACAAACGAGAATGAACTCCGTCATTTGAATGACGTTCTTGGACGAGCTGGTAGGGTTTTGTGTACATATTATCCACGCCGCCGCTTGTGTTGAAGCGGCGTCAGGATGGTGAGCGGGAGAGGTCGGAAGTGACAGGGATTGACAAGCGACGGCAGGTAAGTTCGGCAATGATTGATCAAACTGAAATTTAGATGTATAGAGCTTTAGATCAGTCTCTCTTTCCGGAGCTTCGTAGTCTGTTGTCTTACTGCAAGGGCGTCATCCTGCAGCACTCCTTTCCTTCACCACTGAACTGCATCAACGAATACGATGTAGAGATTTTAGAATGTTTGGATGTGGTAGCCGCATCACAGGCTCCATCTCTGGAATCAACCCGGATTGTATGTGACTGGACTTCGGTGGAGGTGCTTCGGCGCCGAAGCATGATCCTTGGCACCGATGCATGTATCATGTGGCGTATACATACATACTCCTCTACGTCAATGACTAAAACACAGATGGACTACTCTTCTCTTACGCATACTTACGTTGTTTATGTCTCCATTGTACCTTACTTAAGATGCCTCTTAATTTGCCATTTAATTTTTAACCTTCCTAATGTGTTGTTTTTCAAACTTGTTGTAGGAGGTGATAAGTAATATGGAAGAATCCACGCAGCCAATTTCAAATGCTGAAGTTCAAGTACGTCACCTTTGTATTATAATTAATACTATTTTTTTAATAGTACACTTTGATAGTATTAATGGTATGAAACTTGACATTCTATTTATGGAACCAGGATTTGACAGATTCTGAAAATGAAGACTCCTACGACCTCAAATGTACGAGGGGCTTTTTGATTTCAAGGCGGGAGAACGAGCAAGGAGACATCAACAAAAGTCTGATTTTGTGCACGTCCTTCATAGTATGAGTATTACACAAAGAGGTTTTTATGTGCCTTTGTGTAGGATGATTCCACTACCAACAGTTTGTCCATTGTAGGAGATTGATGTTGCTGCATTGGAGAGGCGTTTTGAGGAAGGCTACATTGATGGGGATAGAGCTCTCTATATTTCCATCTTTGATGATCACAAAAAGACTCAAGATGTTTCTGAAGAAGTCAAGGCAGCTTGGAGTTCTCACTGGCGTGAAGCTAATGAACGGTTCGTAGACCTTTTATGTTCGAATCCAGATTATGCTACATTCCGCGGTAAGATGTTCTATGTGTGGGACGGCAACCACAGGTATTCTACATGGTGGCACTTCATTAATGTAGAGCATGGGAATGATTCCCAATGGCATTATTCAGTCTTCAGCATAGTATTGGATCCCAAGGGGCGTATTTCAACAATGCTTAACTGTATGCATGATGTGAACTAGTAAGAATTTAATTCAATCATAGATTTTGTCCTTTAGATTTTATTGTTATTATGCTCATAAATTCAAATTCACAGGTCTACACAAAATGATCACGTCAAGAACAGTTTGACTGCTAAATTGCGACGCATTCGTTACTATGGTGGATTGAAGTTGGAGGAATTTAAAGACCTTCTTATTCCTAAAAAGTATCGCACTTGTCTCAAAGTGAAGAAAACTAAACCATCTTGGTACCCGCTTACAGTTGACGTATTCATATCATTTTTATTATGGGTAAGTAACTTGACTCTTCAATTTGACTTTCATTAATTTTAAATAACTCTTCACTTCAATGTTTATGATATACAAGTTATGTTTGCAGCAAGACATTTCTCGTGCATCCGATGAAGCTGCTGATGAGTACGAGAAGTCAACTCCAGATGAAGATAAATCTCCACAAGGTGCATGTGATGCGATGGAAGCTACTATAAACGCAACAGTTAAAGCAATCAAATCTAAAGATTTTTTAAAATACCTTTCCGTTGCAAATCCCGACAATGGGGATGGTTATTTTGAAGAGGTATGTTTGCACTAATATCAAATATAATCATAGCAAATATTACAACATAACCATTTTATGGTGTCTCATATTGTTATTTTAATGTCTTGATGTGTGTAGATCAACTATCATTTCAGTCACTTCAAAAAAATCGAGATGACAATCGAAAAACTGCAGAAGGTTGCCACTGCAGCTATTGAGCCTCGTTTTACAGCCAAATGGCTTCATTGGTGGAATTTGGGATCGACCCTTCGATCTTCATTTTGATTTCCAGATGATGTCAAAGAAATTGTGCTGGACTCGTGGCTGAACCGGGCTACGTTTTGGGCTCAGCTATAAACTAAAATTTTGTTGATTTTGTTCTTTAACTTTCAATGTTATTATTTGATCTATTTCTTTATTATAAATTTAGTTGAAAAACTTGTTCATTGTCGAGTTCGAGCGCCTTTCTTCGAAAGGCACCATTTCAGTGGATTGGCAAGCGTGTCCCGGAATCATGAGGCGTGCTGATTATATTGAGAGGTGGCGCATTTAATAATGGGACAAGGCATATTTATCATTTCTGCACACAAGCGTCAAGCCTCCTTTTCTCAAGAATTCTCGGCTTCAAAATCTACCAACTGGAGTCTTTGTTGTTAGCCGTCTTGTCTACATGTTTGAACTAAACTCCATCATTTGCTTTCAAGAATATTTAGTTATTGTTGATTTTATCATATTGAAATTGTGTTATATATTTTAAACAATCGCATTGTTAGTACGGGTATGTCATAAGAGAACTTTTGCCTCAGAATGCACTTGGGGAGAACAACTGTCCTCCATTCTTTGCTGCATGGACTCAACCTAACTCTGGTCTTTGCATCTTCACGGCAATTCAACAAAGCAAGTTCTTGGCAACACACCTTCAAGGGGGTGCTTGGTACCTAGAGTGTCCCATTTTGTTTACCCCAAATGAAGAGTTGGAGTTTTGAAGTAGCATACATGGCAACGCACATGTTTTACCAGTAGCAGAGGAAGAGGATGACATTATATTGCGGGGTCCTTCTTCATTACCTCTAGTTGAGATAGAAGTTAGGACTTCGTAAAAAAAAAAAGGTTGTCGAAGAAGGAGAAGGAGAAGCTTCAGGAAGAGAAGGCAACTCTTGCTGCAAAAGAATAAGCTGAAATTGTAGAGAAAGTAGTGGTAGATGCTCTTACGAAGGCGGCAACATCAAATCATCATGTATTAGATTCTTCTCCTGTAATGGATTTGCAGGTTGTAGGTTCTTGTTATTTGCAAACCTCTTGGAACGTGGCTGCGCAACGAAAGGCACGTCAACCTACAGCCTTTGGTTCTTCTGTACCACCTCATGTGTCCACTGAGTCATTCATTCAAAATGCCTCAGTGTCCACTATTATGGATTTTTTGGGGCTCAATGGTGGTCAACATCCTCTTTGGGCTTCACTCCATGATTTTATTTCTCGGGTATTTAATTTTTCCTTATCAATTTCAATATGTTCATATGATATCATTTGATTTCATTCTTTTCATTATTCATAATTTCTTCTATCAGGTTGGAACAAGGAGGACCTGCCGTGTTTCCAATCCACAATGCAAACACATTGGAATCAATCTGATTATTGTGGACATTCGAGAGAATTTGCCTGTGCCTGGAATATCAGTATCAAATACGGCCATTCCACCTTGGAATGTTAGGCCGGATAAATATATAGAGACGGTGTTTGAATTTGTTGATTTATACTTGCATGACGATGCCGCTCTCCTACTATTTCATCCAAATGATCGTGACGTCTTGTTTGAGGTGGAAGAGCTAGCAGAGACTTATTATTTCCGGCTTGAGCACGATTGGTGGGCAATGAATGATCTTCCTTTAGCTTTGCCACGTAATTCCTCCTCCACGCTATGTTTACACTTTTCATTTTCTACAATCTGCATAGCATATTAATTTTATATGTCCTAATTCATTCTTACTTTGTTTTTGTAGTGTACTCGGTTCTGGGCTCAGTTATTTGTACGAGATGATCCAATCAAATCTCAATTCTTCTTCCGCTCGAGCATTGATGAACACGACACTTTCTACAATGTGGTAACGTCTTACACTCAGCTTATGTATGAGAGTGTGCCATGGCGAGGGCCTCGGGAAAAAGGTTTTGATTTCATGCGGTTCTTCATTGAGGCAACATCAGAGGTTGGAGATATTATATTAGATTGGGATGCCTCCACCGGTAATTCTTATTTGACACTAAATCTTCCATTCAATTTTTTAATGTGCTCAAGCTTTTATTTATTCAGTCAAGCCAGTTTTTAATTGTCTTGGCCTCTTGCAGGAGCATCTATTCATGTTTGTCAAGCAACCAGTTGCCACATTTTGGCCTTTGAAAATGACTTGAAAATCTTCAAATTTCTATTGGAACCTCTTATTTCTACAGCAATGCCGCCTCCGGTGGCTCAGAATAAGGGGATTCGACATTATGCTTCTAATGAGTGTCCTGAAAAGAGACAAAAATGCAATCGCGTAGCATCTTGTGAGTAAGTTTGGACCTTCTCTATGGTTTATCCTTTATACTAAAAATATAATACTAAATCTTCTTCAATTCCTTGTTGTTTTTTTCCTTGTAGAGTTTCAATCAGATCAACTCCTTCTGCTCCATTAGGGCTTGCTTTGTCTTCACCACCATCAAGCATTTTTCTCCCTAGCTATGCTGGAGCTGCGGTTCAAGTGATGGCAGAGTTGCAATCTCCACAATTACGGCAACCTAGGCGCGCTTTTGATAAGTGTGTTATTTAGTATCTTGATTTAGAGGCTCATGAAAGTGCTAGTAGCGAGGATAGTTCTAAATAGGCTTACAATGGCGGTCCGTTCATAGATAGTTTTTTTATTTGCATTGCATGCTAATTGAATAAGCATTTGTTTTGGTTTAACTTGGCCTTCAGTTGACATTGATTTGCCAATTGATAGCTTTATCTTAGATTTCATTTATACTTATCGCATTGTATCGTGTCCTTTAGAACTATTTCATTATATATTGATCTTCTTTTCTTCTCTTCATATAATGTTATAATGGTTTTACAATACCAATTTCACACTAATAACTAGCACATACATTTATCTTCTATCTTACTAATTTACTCCCGCACTATCATGTTATCAAAAAAGAAATATATTTAACCATATTTTGGATCTTCATCTTATCAATCTTTATTTATTTTCACTTTTGAGTTTTTCTTTTTGTTAGTACTTGTAATATTTGAGCCCTTAATCCATATAGTATTCAATATTATGGTTAAAAAACCCTACATAGTACATGGTGACATCACTCTTTTTAATAAATGTTCATGATGATGTCAGCCCTAATGTCTATAAATATGCTAAGAAAATCCATTCGAATGCAAACTTTTTCAAGTTTTTTAAAAGTATCCCATGGTAATAGGGGCCCCTTTGTTCATTAAGTCTGTGTAAAATCCTTAAAAGTTAGCTCTCTTTTTCTGCTCATCGCTCTCCGCTCACCACTCACCGCTCACATATGAGCTTTCCCCAGTTCCCTCCCCTTCCTATTTCTACTTCTCCATCCATAGCTCGCCAGATGGAAGGCATGGAAAAACGATACGATGGTCATGCATGGACTAAAACTCATACCACTAACATTGTGAACGACTTTGGGCTTACCTTTTGATCTTCTAATTGTATTGGTCACCTGCAGTGTAAGAACGATGCGTGCCCGAGGTTGTGTCGAAGTGGCTCTCATAATGACACTGATTGGGAAGGCCTTTCGCCCCATGTCTTTCTTGTAGGTGACATCCCTCCTCCAAACTCGACCCTTGTCTGCCGGATATGTAAGTCTCCACCGTCTTGCCTTGAATTATGCCCCTCGAGGATGTATTACGTTGTCAATAGAAATGGTATTGGTAGAGCCTGCATCCATATTGGTATACACCAACATCCTATTGCTAAGGGCACTTGCTGTGAAACCATTGACAGAGTCACTGAGCTTGTGAGTAATGAAGTCTCTAAAACACCTATTGCAAAGAACTCTGCCATTGCTTTAGCTGCTAGTAAGGAGTTTTTGTCAAATGAGGTCTTTGCACTTCATCGGGAGGGTACGCCCGAACCGCTTCGTGGGGATTCTCTAGTCAGGGTCATGGAGAGGTTTCGGATACTTAGTTCTCCTAACATCAGAAATGCTATCTCTTCCTTCCGAGCTACTGCTAATGGCGGACCACTTGACAACATCATCAAACTGAAATTGAAGAGTCTCTATGTCTATATCCAAGATAGTGTCTTTCCAAGGCAAAGCAAAGAGAAGGTATACCTGTTCAAGATGTCTGAACAAGGCCCGGGCAGTGGTGTCGACCTCGTCAAACGTATGCAGCCTGGTGGAGATCTTCAAAACTCTTAGATCATGTTTGACCACGTCAAATGAGTGAAGGGATGGACTACCATGGCTGCCCATGTCTATGATCCCAAGTATTGTTATGTGATGAGCATCGCCGTCTGTGATATGCAGAGCGAAGATGTGGAATCCCAAAAGTTAATGTGGCAGTCT
Source organism: Bryoerythrophyllum caledonicum (assembly GCA_963971425.1). Taxonomy (NCBI): domain Eukaryota; kingdom Viridiplantae; phylum Streptophyta; class Bryopsida; order Pottiales; family Pottiaceae; genus Bryoerythrophyllum; species Bryoerythrophyllum caledonicum. Next base: position 11,327,063 of record OZ020525.1, on the reverse strand, counting down.
TTGAACAGGGTGATGGTTCGCCACGGAATCCCAAATCCTAACTTCAAGGGTTTCATGGTGGACAGCGCCCAAGAAAACTGGAATGTTGTCCGCATCATCTACGAGAATGGCGACCCAACCATTAAGATGGTTGACAAGGAGAGTTCGTGACTTCTTCATTGGGTGACATCTCTAAACAGACACACTAATAAGCTCATCAAACCTGAATTTCGAGAACAACATGTGCGCCTCTGCAGACATTACAAAGACGCTAAGACGTCTGAAGAGGCGGAAGAACTTTACCTCGGCATCAAAGGTTGGTGGCTCTCATCGCGTGCGGCATCAAAGATGTAGTGCGTGAACTGGACGACTGGTTGGGTTTCTGGCATTTCCGCTATCACCAGTGGGGAGGCTTCATGGACATAGTAAAACCCTACACCATTCAACCCTAACTACACTCGTTGGTTTATATTGTTGTCCTTCTGCTTTCAAGCCCTAGCTATAAATTATTCCTCTGCTAACACTTACGAAATTGTACTACTGAACCCTAAAATGTGTGTCTTGCGATACAGAAATTGGACATTGAGCAATTGGCGGAGATGCCATCTTGCAACCTCGCGGAGATCGTGCACAACAAGTGGTTGCAAATGTCAGGGAACCGAGGGACTTGCCTTTATGTAGCTACGACAGACAACATAATGCGAGCAATGATGCAATCCACCAATTATTGGACGTTCCTTCAAGGTCACGCATCTGGCACTAGGCCCCACCTCGATGAACTTTGGCTTCGGGCTACCAGACGTTCGAAGGACCCGGTAAAGATTGCTGCCGCAATTAGCTTGCTTCCAGGGGCTGATAGATTTACCACTAGAGTTCCTCACTTAGAGGGTGAAGAGATTTTTGGATCTAGCAAACGGAAGCTTGATCTTCCACCCGGATCGGATGAGGACTCTCACCGGCATGACAAAGTGAACTTCTCCCATCCTCGTGTTCAAACGCGTTCAACACAAGCTCAAACTAACGCAGGAACTTCGGAGGTAAACACCCCTTTTAATGAATCTGTAGTGTCCTATCTTCTACATGCAACTTCTATTCTTGAGACCGAGTGCAATCCACATCAGTGGCACATTGGACGCTGCAAGAAGGTTGGAAAGAAATGTCCTAGCATTCACGTACGAAAGAAAGATACGAAGTGTGGTGCTTTAGTCTGCAAGGATAAGAAGAATGGTACTCCTGCACCAACTTACAATGGCCGCATGACAGAGTATGGTACTAGGGCAATCATCAACTTCAATTTTTGGTTTTGCCCTGATGATATCAACAGATGTGTTCACGGATCCAAATCTAGGTATGTCCATGACTGGCCCACTATTCCAGAGATTTGGCCGGTTGCACATGGCACTAATCTGACAAAGAGCGAGATCCTGACATTGGAAGGAGGCTTTCAACTTCAAACGAAGGACTTTGACATGTCTCCCCGACGTCTCTTCCATAGCTCACCTACATCAACTCTTGGAGTCATTGTGAGTCCGAGTCCATCAAATGGTGATTCACATCCAACAAAGCGCTATGGCAGGACCATCAAGCGGTGGAAAAAGGCTCCTACTGTTGACCATCGCAACAAGTGGGAAACAGCCCGAAACGACTTGGCTATTGTGAAGAACGTCACTATAATTCTATATCCTAGTTTTGGAAGAATCATCACCATGGATTTAGGTAACAATCCCAAACAGAAGACATATATTGTTTTGCTTTGTGGCTTTCCGTCTTGCACATGTAAAGATTTTATAACCATGAGCAGTGGAGCATTAGGCAAACGCAAAGCATGAGTGAATTGCAAACACTTGTATTATGTATTCAGATTCTTGTGCAAGGCAAACCTGGAAGACGACAAGTATATACATGCACCAAGTCTTAGTTTCAATGAAGTACACCTTCTACTCCGCAATAATAATCTCTAAGTTTTTCTTGTTGTGGTCATAGTAGTTATGGCAAGTTATTGCCTCTTTTATAGTTTAACTTTGAAACTACACAAAACTTTGGAGGGCCAAAATGGCTCCTTGGTACCGAGGAACCCTTTTGGGCTTCACAGAAAACTTGTGAAGTGCAACGATTTTCACTTGAGGAAATAGTAGAATTTCTTGACGAAAACATTTAAAAAATATGTTATCCCGTTGTTGGGAATGAGAAAAAAAAAATCAAAAAAAGTAGACAAAAAAAGAAAGAAATAAATGGGCCTAATAGGCTCTTTGGCACAGAACAACTTCTTTTGACTTCTTTAAAATTTAGTAGTTCAGTGATTCATCTTTATTCTTGAAAGGTATATTTTTTTATACGGCATGAATTATGAAGCATTGTAAACTAACATAGTTTTAGTTTCCCATTAAATTTCATGTCACTCGTAGAGAAATTTTCGTAAAACTAGATGAGATTTTGAATGGATGCCCTGAACTTCATTCATCCATAAACTCTGACCATCCATGAAATATATCATCCAAAATTATTCATCTAATTAATGACGAGAAGTAGTCAACTCCATATTAAACTTTGAGTACGTTTGTCCCTAAAATTCAACATTTATTTTCATGTGAAGCAATTTCATAGACCATTTGTAAGTGATAAATCACAAAAGATATTTCTAAACCACGGTAATAGGTTGCAAAATTTTATTTTATTCAGAAAATTCAAAATATCATTAATAGAAAATTCCTATAATTAGAATATTCATGACCATTTTTATCCTCCCTCCTCACTACTCATCACTCACCGCTCACCACTCACTGCTCGCATTCTAGCTTCGTTGGCTCACGGAGTTACAGAGCAACATGCAGTGCAACACTGGTACAATATCCTGAACAAGGATTGAAGACTTTGGTTTGCAAAAAGGCATTGCGATTGAGAGTACCAACGATACTACGGTTTTTCTTGTAAACCTCGGAGCGAATTGAGATAAATTTACTGGAAGAGAAGGCAGCCATGGGATTTCTCAAGCGTGAAGAGAAGGTCCCAGAAAAGATTAAGGTGGCCAAAGTGGCTATCCCTTCGTATACTGCAGACACTGGTGCCTTGTGCTTCAAATGTGGAAAACCAGGACATCATAGGAAGAATTGCAAGGAAGGTAAGACTTCCACACCTGAGACTGGAGGTTTCTGCTCTGATTGTGGTGCCAAAGGACATGCAGAGGCCAGCTGCTGGAAGCTTCATCCAGAGTTGAAGCTCACCGGAAGCAAGGGAGCTAAATGAGACAGAAGCAGGAATCCAAGGCCACTGGAGGGAAAAAGAAGAGCTGGAAATCCAAGTTCGTAGGGTTGGAGGCCAAAATAGAAGCAATGAGTGCCAACACTACCGTGGGAGGTGGCAACCCTTAGGTTACTCTCAGTTTCCATACTAGGGACAGTTTTAGTTCCGTGGATGATGAATTTGGAGACTTCATGTTGAGTGGCATGGCACCTGCCATCGGGGATGGCACACAAGAGGCCTACGCCCTGACACGGAGTCATACTCCAATTTCCAAGGATGTTCCACGTGGAGCTAGTCCAACTCTAGATCCTCACCATGGAAAGGATAATCGACAAGCAAGATTGCCCCAATCCTTCACATTGGAAGAGATGGTGCCCACGTCGTCTATGGTGCCTCCATCACAACCAGGGGCGACATCCACACGAGCCTCACCACAAGCTAGAGGACTCACAAGAGGTTCTGGAGCACTTATGAGGGCAACAACTTCTGTATGGGAAGCCTCTTTATTTTCTGCTAAGATGTTGTCACAAGATGGCTTCAGTGTGGCAAAGGTTTTGAAGACAATAGCCTCAATGTGTGAGTTGGACAACTCTACGGGTGTAAATGTGTTGAAGACAGACATAATCAATGTAGAGGAGAGCCAGAGTGATAATGTGGAGGGGTTGCTTTCAATAGCCATGCGTGTGAAGACAATGGCCGCCAGACCTGCGATTGAGAGATCATCCATTACCCTTAGTGTGGTACTAGTTGATAATTTCCAAGGCATTTTCCAACTCGTTGGGCCTAAGGGAAAGGTTTTTGTACCTCGACATGTGCTTTTGGATTCAAGATCTCAACCTTTGATGCTGGGAGCGTCCGCTATTGAAAGATTGGGTTTAACTGGGGATACTTTGGAAAAGTGTCCCTGAACAATTAGCACATCCATGGGGGGTACAGATCACGCTACAAGGATCACAAGGGCTGAGTTGGTGTTACAACCCAATCAAAGTGATGTGGCAAATGCCAGTTCTATGAAGGTGAAAGCAATAGTCACGAAGGCCAAGTCATATGATGTCTTGGTGGGCTCGGCGGTGCTATACCCAATGGGATTCACCTTGGATTTCTAGGAGGAGTCAGCAAGCTATATATAGACCAGGATGGCAAGCAAGAGATGGGCGGAAGGCTCAGCTGCCAGCTCGATTTATTCGAGTTCTTACTAGAAATCTTGCGACGTGTTTGCCTTCTCTAGGTATATGAATATGAAACCTTCATGGTTTCACGCAGGTTTTGAGGATCTTTCTATTGTTGGCTACACTTTAGAGAAGGTGGATGTCTACATGGGCAACACGAGTGGTGGAGAAGAAGAAGGATATCGACCTGGAATCGAGGCGGCGTGGAGCAACACCACCTAGTTGAGGGAGGCCGCGGAGTTAGCAGTGGAAGAAGCATGGCAACATTCCATGCAACCACAAATGCAACAGGAGCCTGGAGTTGAGCACGACCTAGGGCCTCCGTTAGATACTACTACCATCCATTGGAAGGCACCAACAAATGGCATCGTGTTGTTGGAGTTATTTGGAGGAATTGGCACATGATTGGCAGCTGTTTTACAAAATGGGATCAAAGTTTAGCGCTACATGTACGTGGATGTGGATGAAACAACAAGACATGTGGCCAAACGTCACACACGGAGACTGAGGACACAATTTCTAGAATTGTTGGCCACTAGTGCCATCAAAACTTCTTTCTCTACACTTGTGGGCAATATTTCCTTGCTATCAGAGGATGACATTCACCGTGTGGGTCATGTGGACCTTGTCATTGTAGGATGGCCTTGCCAAGGCATGTCTATGGTAGGCAATCAAAATGGGTTAAAGGACTCCCAATCTTCGAGGTTCTTTGACATGATTCCAGTGTTTCGGTTGCTTCAGACTTCTCAGAGACAACCACCTCATTATATTATAGAGAACGTGCCGGTGGTGAGCAGTTCGAGGTCCAGGACACTCGAGAGTATGCATAGAATCCATCAGACTCTGGGTTTGCCAGTGTTAATTGATGCGGTTGTAGTAGGGTCAAGAGCACATCGACCACGTTTATGGTGGACAAACCTGGCACCAACAGAGTTACTACAGTCCGCGGTGGGTCGCATTAAACGCCCAGATGTGTATGTGAGTGATATATTGGATCCTCACAAGACACCACGGCGTGCGTATCACGATGACCAAGCACCATTAGCGGTGGTTAACCGCAAGGGGGAACCACGTAGGGCCTTGCCTACGTTGGTTAGCTTGCACGGTCTTATGCTTTCAAGGATAATGGACCTCGGCTTGTATGGGATTCATTATCCCAAGAGATGGTGGAGCCTAATGCAGATGAGCGGGAGAAAGCCATGGGCTTTTCCACTGGCACCACCGATGTGTCTAGGATTTCAGAAGCACAGAGACGATTTTTACTTGGTCAGGAAATGGATTTAAATTGCCTGACTTGGATTGTATCGTTAGTGGTTGCTGAACAGAAGCGTTTAGCTTCTAGCTTAACGAGTTACATGGGTTATTATGAGTTGCGGGCGGCAGAAAAACCACTTGCCTCTGTCAAGGTGACAAGCAAAGTGGTTGGAAACAAGAGGGCCTTTGCACGTCATCCATGGAACATGTGGGATACCACAAATATTTTTGCGACCACCACAACAACAGATCTTCACTATTGAGGGAAGAACTGGAGTGAAGGGAGCAGATCGGTTCACTAGAGGATAGATTTGGAGGATGTTGTCGAGAAGATCTTCTTAGAAAAATACACAGCTCTTCACATGGAAGAAATTGACAAATTTGGTCAATTAGAAGGACTTGAGAGCGTTATTGGGGAGGAAAGAGAGGAGTCTCATTCACATGGGATTCAATAGCAACCAAGGGTGGAAAACCCTACTCCAGAGGAATCGAAGGAGGTGGTGACTAAGGACACTTGGAAACCAAGAGTAGGCCTGGCGGATGGAGCAATGGAGGTGGAGAAACATGAGTTCCTAAAGGAGTATTTAGATTGTTTTGCTTTCAGTTTACATGATTTGGGAGTGTTGAAGGGGCAATAAGTGCGTATTAACTTAACCAACGAAGCACCAATTTACCGAAAGCCATACAAGTATAGCGACATGGAGTGAAAGATGATTCGTGCTCGCACAGAAGAATTGATGGTTGCAGGGTTGGTGGAGTTGGCTCCACCAGATTGTGAGTATGCATCAACAACGGTTATGCCATCCAAAAAGGACATTTATGGTAATTGGACAGAGAAAAGGATGTGTGGTGACTGTAGGAGAATTAATAAATTCACTAAGTCAGACCGTTATGCCATGCCAAGTCCAGAGGAGAACTTTGAGGCCATTGGCCATGCCAAAGTATTTAGTACGTTGGATTTACGCTCTGGATACCACCAGATTGGGTTGAAAGATGAAGACAAGGAGACAACCGCGTTCTGGAGCATTGACAGAGATGAGAAGGACCGGTTGTTTCAATGGAAGTTTTTACCGTTTGGATTGAAGAATGCTCCAGCAGAATTTCAAAGGGTTATGGACAAAGTATTCTTGGGGTTGGATTTCGTGAGATGCTATATTGATGACATTATTGTCTTTAGTAGGAATCGAAAGCGACAGACTATACTTGATAGAGGTTTTTGCTAGATTGAGGCTTCATGGATTAAAGTTGCACCCTGGTAAGTGCAAATTCTACTTTGATCGCATTGAGTATTTAGGCCACATGATTTATCCAAGTGGATTAGGTGTGGTAGCTAGCAAAGTGGAAGTAGTAATGTCTATTCCTAGACCACGAGATGTTAGTAGATTGAGAGCATTCTTAGGGTTGTATAACTATTATAGAAAGTTTGTTAAAACTTTCAGTGCTATTGCCAAGCCATTAACCATGTTGACAAGGAATGATCAACCTTGGATCTAGGGAGATGAGCAAGAGGCGGCCTTTCAACAATTGAAAGACCGTTTGGCATCAGCACCAATACTTCGGAGGCCTATAGCAGGAAGGACGTACCAGCTACACACAGACTGAATCTCGTTGGAAATTGATGCAGTATTGACGCAAATGGATGATGATGGCAAGGAATTTGTGATTGCGTATGCGAGCCGGTCCAACAACAACGCTGAGGCTCAGTGTAGCTCGTATGAAGGGAAATGTTTGGCTGCCATATGGGAAATTGCTCATTTTCGGTGTTATGTTTATGGTAATGAATTTCTATTAGTTACAGATCATCAGCCTTTGAAATGGTTGATGGAGTCTGACAAATTGACAGGAAAAGTAGCACGGTGGGCCTTGATGTTGATGGAGTATGACTTCAAGGTGGTTCATAGGGTAGGTTTGGTAAATATGGATGATGATAGCCTTAGCCGCAATCCAATTCCAAACCAAGAGGATGATACAGGTGCTAGGTGGCATACTGAGGGTGAAACCGACCCGTTGCCAAGTTGGCATTGTTCAATCTTTCTAGGGATATTGGCAATGAATGGAGATACCACCGGGGAAGCTACTGTGGCTACAGTAGATAAGGATGGAGGTGAAGAGTCTGGGGGCGCCAGAGATATCCATGAAGACACGATGTGATGCAGTTCTTGAAGGATGGAGAGACAGTGACTTCATGGTCTCATAAAGAGAGAGATCGGGTTCTACAACGAGCTAAGAGGTTTGTGTGGGAGAAGACTCACCTTATGAGAGTGTGGCCAGATGGTACTAAGAAGGTAGTACCAGCTCCAATAGAAAGAGTAAAACTGATTAAGGACACAAATGAGGACCTTGGACACTTTGGAGTGCGGAGGGCTTATAGTTTACTTCAGATTCACTATTGGTGGCGTGGAATGCAATCCCAAGTACAAGCTTTGGTGGCCCGGTGTATAGTGTGTAACCGGGTACGAGCGTCTCTTAACGCTCCAATGCCTCAGTTACAACCTTTGTCAATTACGGATTTAGGATATAGATGGAGCTTGGATTTTGCAGGTCCATTGCCAGTGACACCTCGACACAACAAATATGTGTTGGTAATCATTAAGCATTTCTCAAAATGGATAGAGTTAGTAGCATTGCCTGATAAATTTAGTGAGGAGGCCGCTTATTCGTTTCTTCACCTTGTTCTGGGTCGCTTTGGAGCTCCAGCAAAGGTACTCACAAACCAAGGTAGAGAATTCTTGGGTGGGTTTTAGACGTTGTGTGAGCAAGCGATGATTGATCATCGCACTACTTCGAGGGATCACCCCGAAGCAGATGGATTGGCGGAGCGCATGGTGCAAACCGTCAAGAGGGGGCTCCGGAAGTATAGCTTGAATGAAGGACATCACCAGGATTAGGATTTGCAGCTACTATGGATAGCAATGGGCTATCAGTTCAGTAAACAAGCGTCTTTGGCGTCTTTTTCACCTTACTATCTATTGTTTGGAAGGCACCCGGTTTTACCAAAGGCCATTCAAGCAGATGCTGACACCGTGTTGGCTAACATGGACAATCCAGACACGTGGGCTCAAGTGTGAGCAACGTGCAGATTTGTTCAAAAGGGTGATGCATATGGCATTGGAGAACCTCTCCATTGCTCAAAATCGGGATACGTTGCGTTATGCTACAATACGAGGAGGTGGTTATCGACCGCAGGTGCGGCGTTTCACGCCTAGAGACTATGTGTATTTGCAACAAGCACCACCCACCACCTTGGATATGACAGCATGAAGGATAATCTTAAGAGCTCGTGAGGTGAAGAAATCAGAAGTGTTAATGTTGGAGGGTCGTGATGGCAAGATGTGGAAGGATCACACACGCAATTGTGCGCCTTGCCACTTGCCACACATTGATGGGACAGTACACCTTAGTCTCTCTCACATCTCTGCTGGATTACGTTGTCGGTTGTGTGGTAGTGCCAAACGGGCAGCCAGTATGGTTATTTGTGACTTATGTTCTACGGTGTGGCATTTAGAAATTAGAATGCTTAGCTCCACCTCTTTTGGAGGTACTAGTGGGTCAATGGTCTTGTCCTAAGTGTTTAGAACGTTGAGGGTTTGAGTAGACAAAGTCTAGCATTAAAAATGTGTTAGAGGCGATTAACGATGGGGCTCTACTTGCACCCGGCCTACCCTTTGTTTGTTGAGTCTTTTAGCGTCTTTTCATTTAGACCACATTGATTTATGGTTTGAGAGGTTTTCATTCAAGATTATCATTCAATTTATATATAAACTGTGCGGTTCGCCGGTGTGAAAGGGGCTTTAGCACGGACGAAGGGGGCAAGTAAAGGGGTACTTGTAGACCGCTTACTACTTCTTGGTGTACGAGGTTATGAGTCATTTATTTATTTTCCCTAAGTCTGGATTGCTGATAGTGTGTAAGTGTATATTGTTGTATTGTTTAATAGAAGTAATGGTGGTTATGTCATCATTACTCTCGAGTTGTCTCTGACTTTGCGCCCTCACCTGATTAGCACGATGTTATCTTCGTACAATGCGGTTGTACACGATAGCTGTCAAGTTCGGCGCGTTGGAGGATTTGTAAAGGTTGGTTTATGTGTTATAAACCAACTAGGAGGTTAAGCGGCCCAAGGAAGACCTAGATTCTAGCTCTAGTTATTAATTAGAGTTAGTATTAGAGTCTTTTGACTTTTAGGGCATTGGTGGTGTCTTTTGACACCTCATTTGGGACTTGGAGTCCAAATGACCTCCACGTGTAGTTGATGGAGACTCATCTTTCTCAAGTTGAGTCTCCCACGTGATGGAGTGAGAGAGAATGCGTGCGTGCGTGCACTTCTTTAGCTTCATTGTTATTATGCGATCATTCTTTAAGAATGGCATTCACTTGACTATGTATAGTTTATGAGTATTTTCTACTTGTTTATTAGTAAAGGGGTACTTGTAGACCGCTTACTACTTCTTGGTGTACAAGGTTATGAGTCATTTATTTCTTTTTCCTAAGTCTGGATTGCTGAGTGTATAAGTGTGTATTGTTTAATAGAGGTAACGGTGGTGGTTATGTCACCGTTACTCTCAAGTTGTCTCTGATTGTGCGCCCTCGCCTGATTAGCACGATGTTATCTTGGCACGATGCGGTTGTGCACGATAGTGCCAAAACAAAGAGAACATGAACGTAAATACTCAAAAAATCAAGAGAGCTTACCAAAGAAAAAAAAGTGTGAGAGAGCGCGTGCGCGCACCTCCTCCCTCCAGAAGCGCGCACCCCCCCCCTCTCTCAAACACTCGCGCCCTCCTTCCTAGATGCTAGTGTCTCTCTAAGTCAGATTTATTCTTTAGAATATTTGGTGATATGTCACACGCGTGGCATCTTAGGTGGACAAGCTATCTCCATTTTAATCCTTCATATGGTCAACCCTAAGTTGACCCATAACGGACCTTCCCTGAACCTTAACGGATGGATATGCAGACCGGAATGTCCTCGGACATGGAGGTCCCATGATCAACCCTGATATTTGCATGTAATATTTTTTTTAAGACCAATCAATTACTACGTTCACCATACCACTTAACAGTGCTACCACTCCTTTAATAGTGTCATATTTCCTTCACATTACCACTATTCAATCACAACAAGATCACTATTCAATTACACTAGTGCGACAATCCTATCATGTGTTATAATCTTCCTTTCAAGACTGGTTTGAATGGTTTTGAAACAACTTTTTGAGCTTTTCAACCATCCAACTTGCCTACAAAGAGAGTACAAGAAGGCCAACTCAAATTGGCATGGTCATATGGATTTTTCACATGTCATCTAACGCTTTCACAAATACTCCATAAATGGGTGATAATGGGGTGGAAATGGAACCATTTACAGTGTAATGGTAATAGAATATGGTTATTAATGGATCGGATACCTTGTTCATTTCATTCACAACCTCGGAAGTCAAAACAAATATTCTATGTGAAGAAAACACTACAAGTTAAGTACCATGACCCTCATGGAAAATTGACTTAATCTTGACCCCATAACAAGGATACATACAAAATTAGTGTGATTTGTGGCAAGAGGGAGACTTGGATGACATTTGGGCATCTCACATGGAAATGGCTCCTCATGTGGGTTTATGGCATGTTTTGTAAATCCCATAACCAATGTTCAAAGACTCATATGTTGAAAAAGTTAATGAAGAGTTATTAGATATGAGAAAGAAAATGGTTTGCATATGTTTAGAGTTTTGGAAGTTAGGTTTGAGAGAGGTTTAGAGTTCAGGTTTGAATGAGTTGAGTTGGCTAGTTTGATGCAGGATCCAGGATGATTAAGGCAGGACTCCACAAATCAGAGCTGATGTCAGGCTACTCTACACAGTGGTCAGATTGTGCTTAATTAATTTAAAAAGGAGAATGTCTAATATTTTTTGAAATTTCTGAAGATTTGTCTAGGTGATACCCATGTAATGCCTAGGTAATGTCTATGTAATTCATAGGTAATATCTATGTAATGCCTAGGTGATACCCATTGATCCCCATTGTGTCCAAACTACTATAATTTTTAAAAAATAATTGGTTTCGCAAGTAGCGTTCGAAAGTGACCACTCAGTACAATATGACACTTGTTTTGTGAAGTGTGTGTAGATGGTTGGGTTCTATTGGAAAGTCATAGAAGATTTGGATTACAATTTCAACAATTTCATGAAACTACAAGTAGCACACCAAACACGCAATTAAGCAATTATGCACTTGGCCATATAAAAGTGCACTTGGGTACAACGGCGGCCATTGCGAACAAAAGCGGCAAAATTGCAAAATTGCAAAAAAAAAACAATGAAAAAAAATGATTTCCAAAGAAAAAAAATTGAGCTTCTACAACAATATTACGTACAATCATGGTTGTTAATATTCGAAGCGGTTTTTTGGCATTTTCAACTAATTTTTGGTGGCCCCTCGTTAATACTAGATAAATCTGAATTTAATATAGTTTCACAATATTTCAAAGATAGATTTGAAGGATTGTAGTGTACAAACCGGCGTAATCACAGAAAAACATAGTTTATGCAAGGGTTGGCAGTTGATTAAAAGATATTCTACGTAGTATATAATGCATACAATGGTGGAAATTAAATATAGATTCTTCTACATCTGGACTTAGCACCAATAGTAAAATTACCTTTACTCTATAGGATTAATGACATAACGTCTTACATCACCCTTAGAATATACTACTCTTACACATACACTATATATCAATTACCATACACAACTAGTATACTCTCATAAAGGCACACTATCTACTCCACAGAATTTAGGGCTGCTTGCAAACGGTCGTCATCGATAGCTTCGGTTTGCATTGCAATATATTGTAGGATGTGAGCCTTTGCCGATTGAAGAATGCGAATCCTGCTTTCAACTTGCACTCCAAATACATTGCGCTTTCTCCACCCGCTCGCCCCAGACATGGTTCTTTCCAGTGTGTCTACCCATGAAAAAATGCAGGAATCTTTCTCTACCCAACTATGGCTCTCCCCAGATGGCTCCCAGAATGAATCCATGCAATTTGCATACCGTTGTGCAGAAGACCCATGTCCATCAGCAACCCCCCTTTGGATGATGGGCCAATACCAACAAACCTTAATCTTAAGTCTCCATCGGTTTTTTCCTTCCTCAATCACTTTCCCCACATAAAATGGTACACCGCCTTCTATCTCTGCTCGATCAACACTCAAGGCTACAAACTGTCCACAACGGATATCAGATTGTGGATTAAATGGTGGAAATGGGTCGTGATTACCTTCATACATTGCTCCTTCTTCGGCGCGTTCCTCAACATAGTTGCGCTCTGTGTGTTGTGCCCTACGCACTGCTTGATTAGAGGGTCTTCCTCTACGAGGACCAAAGTATCCTCGAGCCTCGGCATTTGGAAGCATGGCCACTACCTGCTCTACAACATCTATCTCACGATTTTCTTCACTTGCACCATCTATTACATCCAAAGATGCGCTCCCTGTAGGTCCGGTGTTGGAGAACTCTGAAGGCCAAAACGGTGAGGAACGATGCTCATTGCTACGGTCTTTGTGTGGAAATTCAGCTAAATAGAGTTTCAATCTTTCAGCCTCTACTTTTGCCTCACGATTCTTGTCCTCATGCTGCAACCTTTGGATGCACCTTTCTTTATATACAATGAAGTCATCCAACGCCTTCAACTCCCGTTCGTCTGCTCCAAATACTTCCGCAAACGCTGGTTGCTCATCCCTACTTGGCAACGACCTCAAAGTTTTCGTCCCTGCCTCCGGTCCCCATGGATCCTTGCAATAATGCTTGTGTTGTACTCGAACCTCACGAGTCCCTTCTCGATTGTCCATATAGAAGCGCATGTGGTGCGGAAATGTTATGCCGACCAATGAATCCTGACCTGTCAGTAAGTGAGGAGTTATGAACAATTTCCAATCCCATACATTCTCTAGCAGCCGGGCGCTAACAAATGCCTCCGTAGGAGATGTTCCTCGTTCTATAAGACTCATCATTTCCTTCAACGAATCCACGTCCGACCTCTTCAACGTATTTGATATACAACTGAAGCGTTGATCAATATCTTCGTGTGTATGGCCCACAATAAGAAAAGATAGTTCCACCTCCTGAAAAAACCCCAATCCCACCAATGTAGCACATAGAGCAAACATATAAATGTTTTTGTTCTCACGCGTGCAGTTATCGGCCTGAATCCGCAATGTTGGTGGCAAAAATCCCCTCCTCCGCAGCACATCTCCAATCACGTACAACAATGTACTCACGACTTGGTTGCTATCGTGTTTGTGGTGAGCCCCGAACCACACGTCGCAATACAAACCAATCCCATGTACAAGAGCACCACACAGATGGGTCTTCACAAACCGATGTTCAATATTCTTCACAGTCTGACGCATCCTCGGTACCATGGTCGTGTTTTGGTCCATGCCATCGACGATGATGCACATGTACAACTCAGGGCTAATATAACACGACCTCTTGAATATCCAATAATGCCTACGTTCTTCCATCTGGTTGCGTAGATGCAACATAAACAACTCCTTTATCTTTATCCTTGCATCCGCATTGGTGGTTCCCTCCATGGCACATTTATACTCCCAACAATGATAACACTTTGAGAATCTCGAGAATGGAGGTACCTGAACGTGGGGATACTTGATGCGCCACAACCTCCGGAACGAACTCATAGAAATGGTTTCTCCATTGCAAATTCTCTTGACCTCCTCGTTCACGTAATTGAATACATCAAATTTGGCTGTATTCATAGGAAGGAGAATGAGAGGCACCACTTCGTTGTCACTCTTACGGCGAATACAACGATGAGGTTGAGGACAACCAGCTTCATCGACAAACGATTTAAAGCAAGCCTCTGCTGCAGACATTCTAGTACTCTCTCTTATCGGATCTGAAAGGGTATTGCCGTGAATCGATGTCACTCTTCCATATATTAGACAATCCTTCTTCAATTGCTTGAAACGCCTCTGTGAATATCCAACCCCAAGAGCGTAGCAAGCATTGCAAACTTCTTTCCCATCTAACTTTGTTACAAACTTGTCTCGACGAGTTCCTTCCGTCCTTGTGTAAAAAGAAACCAGCATTTGTCTCATCCACGTACTTCGAACTGAAAACTCATTACCCCATGCATTATATCGCATGTCCAATAGATACCTTGCTGGAATGTCTCTCAAACAATTGCGTTTGCATCCTCCTTGTGCCATTGCAATTTGCACGCTTCTAAGCGATACCTTAGATGGTGCAGCTTCTGTCAATGATGACTCCCTTGAATCTCTCCTTCTCCTATTTTGCATAGAATATGGACGACGTGCTGGTCTAACATAAGCAAATCCATCTACATGGGGTAAATCTTGGATATTTGAGGGAGTAGATTGGGAAAACGGCGAATTTTCATCTATGGCGTTTGAAGCATGACTACTGCGTCGAGACCTCTGGGTGGATCCTGGTGTGTTGATGAACTCAGGAAAATCAAATTCTGGGGCCATCACTTGTGTAGGCGCTATCTGTGATCCAATGTCACCATGGACACCTGTGATATCAGGTTCTACAGCCACTACACGCAGCAAAGATCGATGCCAACGAATGATCAAGCCCACACACATGCCAAGGCGTTCTCCTACAATCTCTCCGGTCCAATGCAATGCATCATCTACCCTAGTGATACGCACCGCCACCTCGAATGGGAACAACTTTGACCCATTCAATTCCATGCCACTTTTGAATGCATGCTCTCTCGTTGCTAAGCCCACCACATCTCCTCTTTCTGAAAGCAATTCTACTGTTCTTTCCAATTCAGATGTTGTGATCCCAACAGATCTTTGTTGAATTTGCCTTGCACGTACTGCTCGTACTAATCGGGCCCCCACAGAGCTATTAGAA
This sequence comes from Bryoerythrophyllum caledonicum, assembly GCA_963971425.1. Lineage (NCBI taxonomy): Eukaryota > Viridiplantae > Streptophyta > Bryopsida > Pottiales > Pottiaceae > Bryoerythrophyllum > Bryoerythrophyllum caledonicum. The sequence goes on along the minus strand of OZ020525.1, from coordinate 11,311,513 downwards.
GGCATATTGATCCTTTCGATGTGTGGCCGCATCAAAGGAGTTCCAATCGTGCGGCTCTCCATTATAACTGTTCAAAAAATAGGAACATTATGGCTACACATTAGTCAAAATACATGTATTAATTGTTAACCTTTAAAGCACCATTCATCTGATAAAAGATATGTTTCTAAACACATATTTACAGTTCAAAATATGATGATGATATTGGACCTTTTGATAAAACAACTTTGAAATAAAAAAATTAAGAATTTGTAGAGCATGAATTCCTTGCATGGAGTCTTTAACCCTGAAGATACAATGACAGTTTTACACCAAAAACACTTCAAAATTGTTGGATTCCATCGCAATGAACAAAAAAGGCAACAAAAACTTTTATCTAACTTTTGACCGTAGGATCTCAATTAAGACTTATTCATTAACATACTCAAAAACTTTCATAAACTTTGACCGCACGGATTGAAAAATTATAGTGTTTGAAGTCAAGCAAATGGTTCATTTTGTTCCCTGCATGGAGTGGATCAGCAGACTTTGACTTTACTTGGTGTCAATATTTTGCACTATACAAGGTCTAAATCCATAACCATCTTGTTAAGCATGGTGTTAGTTCCTTGTACACCAATTTTCAGAGGTAGAGAATGGCTGTAGCATATTCAAAACAACTATGCAAGGAGTGGAAGTTTGGAAGTTGTTAATTCACAGTGTAATTTTTTGTGAACTTAATATGTTTTAGATTGATAATCAAAATCGTCAATAAGAACATTTACACCACATGATGTTGTGGAAAAATAAAAAGTGAAATATAAAAAGATATCACGGTTTTAATTGAAAAACAAGAAGTTTTTTTGGTACCTTGCTCAACACCGAGTGAGAATGTGTGAAATGTTTGACATGGGTTGGTATGCTATTTTTCGCTAAAAACAAGAACTTATTTTGACAACATGAAGGGAAATTGTATTACTTGCAAGTACTGAAAATCTCACATTCAACAGAGTGTCCTAGCAAAAGTTTTTGGACGTGCTCGACTTGTCTGCTCTCCCCATTTGAAATTCAAAACCCTAAATTGTTTTGATCAAATGTCCAATTTAGGTAAAAATTATTTTCCCACTAAAGTCTTCGTAATGCCTTTCTATAGAAAATATTTCAAAGAGAAATGGTGGAAATTGACACCATAGGAACTTGACCGAACTTTCAAAAAGCCCATTTTGGACACCTTTAGGGGTTAAATATGCTACACCTCTTTTGCATCCCTGAACATTGGTGTAAATGGAACTTATATCATTTCTGACATGATAACGAATCTAGATCATGTGTGATGCGATTTTTAGAATCCAAGTGAATTGAAACGAAGGGAATCCACTGAACTTAGGGAAGAAAATGAACCATGTTGTCTACTTGCTATTACTGATACCATTGGAACTTATTACAATCGCTAAAAAAAAAAGGTTTGTACATCCACATAAAGGTTATTCTACAAACAATATAGTATAGAAGATCAATCAACATTCAATCTTAAACTTGTATAAAAATAAAAGTTTACCTCAAGATACGTTGCAGGTGTTAGCGGTATACGCACTGATGCTTGATGGTGTTCGACATTTAATCATCATTCCGTTGTTGTTGAACATGTTTTTTAACCCTTCCCACTTTACCTGCACCACATGCACAAAATTTATATGGTAAACTATGGGATAAAACCTCCTAAGTATCATCGTATTACATATACCCCAAAATTTTAATATAATATGTAAAAAGTTTAAACATAAAGAGGAACAAAGCAAAAGGACCAGAGTTCAGAAGTCAAACTTTGACTTGTAAACTTGAGGCACAAGGTTCCAACATAGATATAAGGTTTCTATGCAAATTTGGAGGTCATTTCTCTTCCCAGTTTCTAAGGTGAGCTCTCTTGCATTCGAAACCTTAAGGCCATGTGTGTTTTGACTCCATTCACTAATTTCTGTCAACTTTGTGTATTGTGTAGATTGAAGGAAATTTGCACATCGAGGAGACTTTAGCAAATTTGGTAAGCATCTAACTTTGTTTCAATTCTGCATAGAGCGAACTCAGGGATACGTACATGATGATTGAAGTTCAGTATAGAGTTAGGTGAATACCAATACCAGAATACACAAATGAGGACACCAACTTCAGTATGTACACAATTGCAAAGTTGAATGAATACACATATAGCAGTCAACAACTAGTAAGTTCAACCTTCGTTCAACTGAAATAATTACACCAACACCACACAAATTGAAGTCAATGTGAAGTTAATAATATGGCACTAAATCCTCAGTACGGCACATCACCGCACAACCTAAAACCCTAGCCGCCACACCTAGGCACTCAAACCCTAGCCGCCGCACCCAAAACCTAGCTGCCGCAACTAAACCCTAGCCGCCGCAACTAAACCCTAGCCGCCGCAACTAAACGTGAGCCGCCGCAGCCAAAGGTCCCATGGAGTTCGCGCGACACCTCATGGAATAACCGTGGACTAGAGGTGTGCGCGCGCACACCCCCAACTGCTGCTGCACCTGCACCCATCCAAAAAACGCCCCGCCGCTGCGCTGCGATTCGAATCCATCCTCGGGGCGCGGCGCAAGCTTGGCTGGCCA